>VTPC01008439.1:0-46729 GCA_011009095.1 Ignelater luminosus
ATGACGAATGAACCTACAACACTCGGGCATGTATGAATGAATTTAGCGACCAGTTTTTTTGGAGGCGGATGTCTTTACTTTGGTAAGAAATTGTGTCCAGTTATTCCGGGAAACGGAAAACGTACATCGAAGAATGGTAGCGGCAGAGCAACTATTCGTATCCTCTGAAAACATTGAGAATGTCCGGGCGCGCATGGACAAAACGCCAACAACTTCAATAAGAAGACTGTCTCAAAAAGTTGACTCTTTAGAACAATAGTGAAAAAACATCTTGACCTATTTCTGTATAAAATATAGTTTTATCTTGAATTATTGCCTAGAGATTTTAATAGACGCATTGTAACCACTGTAAATGGTTTACCGAATACATGGCAAATAACAACAATCTTTTGGGCCCGATTTTCTTTTCCCAAGAGGCCTGGTTCCACTTGTCAAACGATGAGAACGTGGAGTTCATGAGATCCGCATGTTTTTCGAGAGACTCTGCTGCATATGTTAAAGATTGGAGTATGGATTGCTGAATCTCGTAGATTGGCCTCATGTTTTTTTAAGTATCTGTGCATGCACAGAGGTATCGGGATAACCTTTTAAATGGGTTTGTTAATCAATTGCACAATGACGAGACGCAACGGGGCTTCTTCCAACAGGATAGCGTCACGGCTTCCAAGAGTCCTGAAACAATTAATAACTTGCGGCAGTTCTTTAGAGATTGGCTTATTAGTCTGTGTTGTAATCTTAAATTCCCACCAAGCTCGCCAAATTTAACTATCTTGGACTATTTTGCTTTTCCCTTCTTGGAAAACAAGATTTTCAAGAATACTATATAAACATTATATAAATTAAGAGATCATATTGCTGAGGAACTGCCCTTATTGCGCTGATAATTCTGCAAAATGCGTTTGAAAATATGAGGCGAAGAGTTAACTTGTGTTTGCAAGAAAATTATGCTTTTTTCCAACATTTGTTGTAATTTGCAAAAAATAAAGGTAGTTGTTCGATATAGCTACCCCTAGGAAAACATCGTTTTGAGAGCAAGTTTTTGGTATCAGCAGGTAGAGAGTTACTCACAGAACACAATTAGGTGGACGGAGATAAAGAATATTAATCCAATCTGAGGTTATGTTGCACGATAGAAACAATGAAGTTGGCAACTAAATCAGCTGCGGCACATACTACCAACCCCTACTACAACATAACCCGCATATAAGAATTCCACTTTAATGTTGCGGGGGGTGGCGAAGCGAGGAGATGATTAGGTTAGAAGCAATTAAACAGTCATTCGTTGTTTATTGAATACCACCCCAGTCTTGCGGGGGACCGAAGCAAGGGGATGGTTAAGTTAGAAGCAGCTAAACATTCTTTTTTTGAGAATTCCACCCCAATCTTGTCGGGGGTCGAATTGAATGAATGAATTCATTCATGCTTGCGCGGAGACAATGTCCTCCAGGTGATGTAGGGAAATTGGGTTGCAGTACTGTCGGTTGGTACACTGTCGGGAAGTAATAGGAACGTAGCCGCGATATTATGGTGTCATGACAGTCGGTGTGCTTGTGAAGAGTCAAATTCGTCGATTTTTGAAGTTTTTTTAAAAGATTTCAAAGTGTTTGGCGTCGGAGAGGCCTTCCGCAGATGTCACATAAAACCTAAAATCTAACAATTTAATTTTACCTTAGTTCCAACTTGGGCAAACGTTTTCAGCTTGCCAATACGTCCATAGCCACCCTTTATCTAAAATAGTTTTGCTTACCTGGTATTAGCAACATGTATTTTTAGCAGTTTTGCATTAATCTGGTGTACTTGGTTAATCTTTGATTTAGTTCTACTGTATAAACTGTACCGAAACTACAGATCTTGAACTTATAATTGGAGCACACACACATTTTTAGATAATATGATTGGCAGTGTTTTTTTAGGTTAATAAATCTATTTAGCACTGAAAAACATCAGAAAATCTCAAGGTTCAATTCGACTAAATTAATATAAGTTTTTTCTACTTCTTTTCAGATTATTCAATGTTTCAAATAAGGAAGATGGACTGAAAATGACAACTAGATAATAACTCATATTTTTACAAAAAAAGACAAAGAAATGTTTATGTTCTAAAATAAAAAATAATAATAGTGTTAGAGCGGTTTCCAAATCTAGTGGCACGCAAAATGCGCAAGAAAGAGAGAAAGAAAATTGTAAAAATCATGCACATAGGGCCGCCCGGCTAAAATTCGTCTTCTGTGCATCGAAGGTCGCGTGCCACGAGATTTGAAAACGACTCTATAAGATATTTCTGAATTAATGGTTAGTGGTCTTATCAGTAGAACACAAACTTATTTACAACGTATCAAAGGACATCAGCGGCAGTGGGACCTATTTATAACTGAAGAAACTTATCTATTACTAGAACAAGAATAATCGAATGTAAGAAATTAAACGAAATTTATGACTTTTGTTTCTAAAAATATAAATCAGATTAAAGATTACGTAGGCTAACTTTTTCCAAATAGTAATGAGTATTGCATACCTTTTCTTATAAATTACTTTTATTATTCTCAGTATCGATTATAATTTAATTAGTTTATCAGAATATTTCCCAATATAATATAAAATCTAAACTAACAATAATAATGACATTTATAGCAAGAGAAAATCAAATTGCTTTATTGTCTTTGTTTTTTGTGGTAACGGTTTTTTTATGCAAAATCAAGGTTATTTAGAACACGCAAATAAATATAGCGAAGAGATACGAAGGCACTTTTAAAATTACTAAAGGTATGAGTACTGCAAAGGAAGTAGGCTGCGGAATACAAAAACAATCATGTCCTAATTAATCGATAATATGATCATGAAAGTGGTATCAATGTACCTGAAAAGAAAAGCTAGGGGTTAGAAAACAAAGGCAAAGACTTTATAAAAAGAAAACACAAAAATACGATTATCTCTTTTGTAAAAGTCAGTAGTTTGCATTTAACGACTTGCACTACAGTTAAATCAAATTGGTTTGACTAAACTATGATCAAAACGAATTCGAACTTGAAAACAATTTTTCGTGTATTTCCTAAAGAATTCAATGTTGTACTTTTTTAAAATTAGGTGAAAGATTTTACAGCTAACAGTAGAAGAAGAATTGTTGTAGGAATTATTCTGGAAGCGGAATGATAAAAGACGCTACTAATGTTCCTGATAAATGTGGATTTTAGAGATTCCATGATTGACAACTAGCATACCACACTACACAGAAACTTGTATCCGCTGAAAGCCTTCTAGGACCGACCGTTACAAATCCTCTCAGTGGGATTGGCAAGCTTTTATTGAAAATATAAATAATTTAAATCCAATCTGTAGTCGAGATAAACATGTGTAAAAAGCAACAGAGAGTAATTATTGACAGAATATTATTGTAGATTACTGTAGACAAGATATATTGTTAACGCTCTTCATTCCCCTGCGTTGTAAATTTCTATTTTATATTTTGCCGCGAGCCATATTTTTCGAATGAGATATGTCCTTAAAGCACCAGAAAATTACAAAAGACGTGCTAGCAAGAATGATTTACATTAAAAAAAGAATAGAATAGAGAATATTCGTTTGCAACTTTTGAAGCGCAGAATACGAATCCATTAATTTGCACGGCATGGCAGCAGTTTTCAGTAAAAACAGAGCTGAAAATGTAATTATAGCTGACAGTGGCCAGAGCCGGGGGATTTCTGTAATTCAATGTCCGGCCAATGAAAGGGGGAATTTCCCTGGCGACGAGATCGGCGCTTTTTCTCTCCCAGGGATCTTCGCTAATATTCCTGCATACATCTGCAGCCGACCACGGGGTATACCGTAACAACAAAGTCATGTTTTAGTTAAAATGCTTGTATTGTATCTACCAATGTGGAATTGCCTTCAATATTAATTAATCCCCTCAGAGCAAACCGAGTTTCCACGTTGTAAAATATACCTATGGCCTTACAATTTACACATTTTCACGTAAAAATTAATTTTGCGAACTTGAAAACCGTGTAGATAAGTTGAAATGCATTATTCCGCATTTATTTTTAACTAACTTAATTTGCATTTTAACGACTTCTATGTATCACTGGAGAATAATAAAAGGAAGTGGATTTATACGAAAGGGGAAAATCTCCCTGATTTACTTCGAAAACACTTCCGTTCTATTAAATCCAATTCTGCCGAACCGTTTTTTGCACTATAGAAGATTATAATAACAAGGAACTCAGAGACGCCGACGAATTTTAAACTCATTTCTCTCACAAATTATTAATAGCGTCACCTTACGAACTTCATAACAGATATTTTTCCCTTTAAAATTGATTACTCTACGATTTCAGAATCTTAGCGTGAAAACACTGAAAATATTTTTTTCTGCTTTAATAACCTGCAAAAGGATATTGAAGAAGTTTTCGCTTCGTCATTATAATGTAAAATAATATAAGCTTAAGAAAAGCTAAATTTTAAAGAAAAATATAATACATGCATAGCTATTTTTCGGAAATTAATGAATTAATAGGATAAACAAAACACGAATATTCTGCTCAGTGTAAATTCTAGTAATGTAATTGTTCTGAAAACAAACATTATTAATTATTATTATTGCTAGTTTTATTTTAAGACACAATTACGGTGTTTTTTGTTGCATGACATTTTTAGTTAGTGATTGTTGGAAAAAGCCTACTAAATATAAGCTAGAGCTATCTTTAACATCTTACTGAAATTTAAACGAAGTGAAAGTGGAAATTTGATACTAATTCATCAATCTGCCCGCTATTTTAGCCATTTATACCTCCTTCCGTTTTTAATTCCAAACGCCTAAATTAAGTGCAAACTTCTAGAAATAAGCAAGATAGTCTTTCTAGGTTAGCACCCTTATATTTGATATTTCCTTATTCTACATTCGCTGACAATTATAAAATGCAACTATGACAGTTTCTTATGAAATGTTATCAACTTTTGCAATTGCTTGTAATATCTGTAACATGGTTTGAGAATGTATACCATATTCCTTTGCAGATTTGTGTTCTTCTTACAACTAATAGCCAGAGTATTGTTTACAAAACAAACAAGCATCCCTGTATAATAAAGATTCATAGTTACAACTTTAAGAATTATTTTTAGTTTTTAGCTTCAGTTTACAATTCCAAAACAGTAAAACGTATAGTTGGTTACGTATACAAAAATCATTTGCAAAATTTGATGGTATCACAATAAATAATTCAACAACTCTAAAGTTATTAATTTAAGATTCTACACTACTATATTATAGTTATTAAAAAGTAATGAATACAAAATACTTAAATAAGGTGTAACGGGAAAAACCGGAAAAAGAGGCCTGATCTCGTTACGGAATTTCGGAAGATGTTCAATCCCGTAGCTCGAAGCCGAAGACGGGGAAGGGGGTCCAATCTAAACTTACCTTTAAGACACAAGGAAGAGCTTTCAAACTCAGTAAAACTCTCAGGATAATTCAAAGATGGTAAAATCCTAAGGGCGCCAGAAGCTGAAGATCAAACTACTATGCCGGGCCGCGCAGCTTCTCGTAAGCCGACACTCTGTATAAATTGACAGATAGGGCGATAGGTATTTATATCTCTGAACGCAGTTACAAAAAAGTGCTCTCCCAATAGCCTTACCCAGGAAAAAGCTATCAGCTTATTTATTTTAAAATTAAACAAATAAACAACACCTCCTTTATGGCTACCTGCTATTAGAAATGGAAAATTTTAAAGCCAACTCGGCGGTGTAAGCGGTACTTGAATGCTTGCACCGCTTCAAAGGAGCAATTATTTTTTCGGAATTCCGTCGGCTTCGGCGACAGGAAAAATTTTGTCAAAACATAAATTATCAAGCCTCGACGCAAAAATATAATTATATAAAGTAAAATAAACGTCCCAATTAATGAATTTCTATTCAATAAAATAAACCAATGTAAATTTTACAATAGGAAAAAGGAATTAAATATCTACTTCTAACTTATATTAAAATATAAGTCGAATGTTTACGTTTTAATTAAAAATGACATTATACCCCCTCTACCAAAAGAAAGTTTCTTCCAAAACTTCCCTAAGTAGAAGATCCTAAGACCATGACGATAAAACGTCAAAATGCTACTCAACAATAAGAAGCGTTACCAAAAAGGTAACCAATCATGCATGAAGAAACGTCAATTGGGAACAGAAATGAGCGACACGTTAACTAAACCGAAAAAATCTACATTAATTCAAAACGAACCTAAAATTCTAAAAAAGAAAATCTGCAAGACAGTCCTTTCACTATACTGGACAAAAAAGCAAAAACAAAAAAACGAAGGCGGAAACAAAGCGGAAATAAACAAAACGAAGACAAAACAAAAGTTCTCCCAGAAGAACCAGACGAAACGATACCAAACCAAAAAGGTCTCAAAGACCAAACGATCACCGAAAGCTCCAGCCAAAGCTGAACACACACAACAGCCTAAACTAAACCTACTACAAAACAAAAAGCAGTCATGATAACGACTCCCCACAGACATTGGCGGGACAATAACGACTGAGCACAAAAGAACTTCGTACTAAACCGGGTTAATTATTATAGGCCACCACACCCAAAACAGTCTAAAACCCAAACGATCACGAAGATCACCATACGGTGCTCCAACCAATCCTAAACGGGACAAACTCCTATACGAATGAACGACGCCCAGAAATCCTTCCAAGAGAAACCAAAACACTAAGAGCAAAAACCTAAACTAAAATAAACAAAACTATACAAAAAGCTATATGCAAATGGTCACAATAGATGTTGTTGAAATTAGTAGTCACAACGAAGTATTAACTTCCCTTTGAGTAGACCCTATACAAAGATGTTACCCACCAACCTGCCCAAAATGTACTAAAAAGGAAGACAAACAGGGTTCAAAAAACCCAGGATACAAAGATGGAAGGGGTCTTTAATTATCCTGGGGAGCGAAGTTGACAAAGCTCCAGGATAGCCCGCCAAAGCGCCCAACCTACCAACCAATCCGATAACAGAACCTATCAACACGCCAGAGTCGGTGGTTCAGCAACGATACCAAAACAAAGTCGAAAACTCACATTCAACAAGCTCTTCCTCTGAAGAGGGCGTTCAAGGAATCACAAGATCATCGCATTATGGGATTCCCATGAAGGCCAATCACACATTAATTGAAACCTTGAACAATACATCATTGATAAACCAAAAAACTCACAAGGTGTTCAGACCTTAGCAAGGTCGAAGGTGACTAAATAGATTCTAGATGATAAAATACTCGTTGAAAGGATAGAATAAAACTTAGTCAATATTAGGATTAGACTTTAAGTCTTTCTCATGCCATATGCCTTTGGATTCTCCGGATTCATGCAACAACTCATACGTCGAAAGAGAAACCTTTTGTCGAATTAAAAACGGCTCTACAAATTTAGGTGCCAATTTGGCGTTGAAATATTTCATGGCGTCCAATAAAACATTATTACGACGCCACACGGTATCGCCAACGGAAAAGGTAGCAGACCTATGCCTTAAATCATAATGGACCTTATTGCGTTGGTACGCAACCTCTATACGTTTTACAATATCGTCATAAACTTTACCTAGAGACCTGCACGATCTGCAAATTGCACATTTCTCACACTATCATCATCAGTCACTACATCATACTCAGATCCATCTAAACACATCTCACGTCCAAAGGTGGCAAAGTAAGGGGTCATTCCGATAACTTCATGCACAGCAGTACGAATGGCACACACAACCTTAGCTAGATAACGATCCCACACTTGTTGATTATCCGAAACATAAGATGACAACATGGTTTTAATCACACGATTCACACGCTCCACGGGATTCGCTTGAGGATGATAATAAGCGGTAAACATAATGTTTGATTTATACTGATTGATCATATTACGGAATTCCTTACTACGGAACTAAACTCCGTTAATACATAGAAGATATTGCAGAGCCCCAAACATAAAGATAACATGCTTTTCAATTCTTTAAACAACAGCGGCAGCCGTAGCTGCACGCAGTGGGAACAACAAGTCAAACTTGGTGAAAAAAATCCACGACGGACAAAATATACGCGAAACCATAAGTGGAACTAGGTAACGGACCCACTAAATCGATGGAAATCATCTGCCAGGGTTTCGAACCCACAGCATGCCTCTGCATTAACCCTGCAGGTTTGCTTTGTTCGGACTTACGAGTGATACAAATTCGTCACCTACCAACATACCAGTGTACATCGCTACGCATAGGCGGCTAATAATATTACCTAGCAAGTCGGTCATAAGTTTTCCGAACGCCAAGATGACCAGCGGTCGGCTCGTCGTGAAGACGAGAAAGAATTTCAGACCTACGATACTTAGGAATCACTTACTTCCAGTGCCCCTCGTCATCCCTTAACTCAGGATAATCGCTCTGAAAATGTTTATGCAATCTACCATTCTCTATTTTCCATTTAGAAAACTTAAGAGCGTTACGAAAAATTCGAGTGAACCACTTATCATTCGAGAGAAGTCGAATGTTTACGCATTAATTTAAAATGACATTACAAGTGTAGACTTATGTTTCTAGTTTCTCTATCAGCCTGTATAAAAAGTATGCTGTAGTTAAAACTTTAATAATTATTTTTAAAGATTACATATTGAAATTTATTACTGTGGGTTTAGATGGCCATAAGATGAACAACAAAAGGATAGCCAAACATGTAGAATATCTTATTAGAAAAAATTGAGCAGAAGCAGCAGAAGTATCTTTTGGTATAGGAAACGCCCTAGTTAGTCAAAAGTAAGTTTTAGAGTGTAGATAAATGTTCTATACAACTCTTCTTACAGCGAGTAATATTCTTATAAATAACAACATTACTTTCAATTACAGACTTTTAAGACGACTGCTCATCGCACTGATACATAATAAAACTACGCAAACAGATCATACTACAAGCAATGTTCACTTCCTCCTTCATCGCTGTTATGTTTCTTAGATTCTATCACACAAGCATATTTGGTAGACATGATTAAGATAGTCATGGATCTTTCAGGTATATACTTTTTTCAGTTAAAACATAACTAATTGTTAGCTTGGATAAAACTACTTTTGACTGAAACCTTTAGTAAATATCCAAAATAAAACCCGGCTTCAAGTAAACTGTTAAATAAAATGTTTTGTCTTTAAAAATTATTATTGATTCAGATTTTAGTCACAAATCTTTTTTTCTAATGGTGATTAAGAAAAGCCAAATTTAACTTTTCTAATTTGTAAGATGGGACAATAAGAAGTGGTTGGTGTTCTCTAAATTTCTTAGTAATTGCTGATCATAATAACTGTAAAAGATCTATACTTACAGCTAAGACAATCACAAGACAGTTAAGACATAACATTAAGACACTTTACCTTTTGTAAAGTGACATCTAACTTCTCAATTTACCCTGGTATATGTAAAGAGCTTTTTGTTCTGGTATTTAAAATTTTAATAGATTTGAGATTGAAGTTAAAGTAGATTTGGCAATATTTTACAAGAGAAAACTGAATAATGCCGAAACTGCTTAGTCTAGACCTTTGTAATGCTATATCGCTGTAATTAGCATTAAATGTAGAATAAGAAGATTGCAAGATAATGTACAAGACGTTCTATTCAAAAAGATTTTGGCCTGGAACAGTATGTATAATCAAGAAAGAGTTTAGAAAATACGTTTCAATTGTTCCTTTGCAATTGCAGCTTTCCTTCAAAATCTTTTTTATATTAGAACAGTCTCTACAGGGTAGGTCACATTGCTCATCATCATGAGGTATCTGACTTAGTATCGATAATACCAAGATCCTAAAATCAAATTTGACAACAAAATTTGAATATTATGACTGACAAAAATGATTTTTTTAAAGACTTTTACTTATATTTAGCTTATTTGAAGAGCTATCTAGAAACTTTTGAAAACATTGTTTAGTAGTTTTTTTGTTAAACTTTACTGTTTTCGACAATTGTCATGCAATTTATTCTTTTGTAATGGAATTCATAATTGGCTATAACTTACCTAAAAAGATTAATGTTTGAGTTTTCCAAACATGCATAGGTTGACATAGATTTATTAAATAATCATATTTGCCAAAAACAGTGAAGTTTGAGAAAGAACTAAATGTGCCATGTTATATTAAATAGAGTGGATAAACTGCTACTCCAAGTCCTAATCGTGATGGAACTAACATCCCTCTGTACATTTCTTTAGACGGTAAAAACAAGATTGCTTTCAAATCACAGATTATAAAGCACAATATAATGCTAAAGATTCAGTAATTTCACTACCCATTGGTGCACAGACTTGTTGTTCCTCACTCTATTTGTAGTAAATAACGTCTTTAGTGTCCTTGGATAGCTCTTTAAACAGTCAAGATATGAAAAGAAGTTGTTTTTAGAAAAAAAATATGTTTCGCCATTATTTTGACAGAATGCTATGGTATTTGAATTTTGTTTTCACATTTGAATCTAGGACTAAGCCAGGTATATGACCCACCCCGTACATAACATATATCAATGAAAAACAATGTTTATCCACAGAACTAATGGTTTTAACGTTTTCCAAGACTGAGTCAACATCTAGTTATAAAATATCAAGAAGAAATAATGAAGCAGCAAATTTTTGTTACACGACACTATAGGTAATACTAGCGTGCACATAATGTAAGTGACTCGTCAAGGTGTATATATTCTACTGTATTATTTTCAAAGGCATAAATCAACAAGCTAACTTGAACCAAGGTCCAACCAAAATTATGACTTTCATTCTTCATCCAACACTTGCAGCAACGAGTCATTCACTAAAGGTAGTTTGTGTTTGTGTTTGTAAATTTTGAAAGCTTCCGAAACATTTATTTAGTTTATGTTTGTTATTTCAAGAACGTAGAAATATAATGTGGTTGTTTGTGGTCATAGGATGATTGTTCCTATAAGAATTTCCAAGAAATCTTTTGGTTGTAATGAATTGTTTTACATCACAATTAGATTTCAGTATTGTGTACATTGAATCAAATGTTGCTGTAGGTCAACTTTGTCAAAAATTTAGTGTAGCACTCGTATATTACAGGGCGCAGCATTAGTTCAACAGGAGTTAAAGAACTTGTAAAGCGGTATGATCAAAACGCTCATATCTCGTAAGTATGATCACGCCGCTAACGAAGAAAGTGCTTTTAAAAATGTTGTTTTTATGTTTACGAAAGCAGAAGTTCTGTGCAGATCTCCCAGGAACCTTGAATGGCAGATACTGCACCTTTGCATTCATCTACTTATAGGTGGCAGCACTTCCTTAAGGATCAAATATATGGGCTAAATCACGCTAACTTCAAAGTTAAAACACCATCCTTAAAAGACTGGAACTAATTCAATTATTTAATCTGCGTGTTAATCAAAATTATTTTATTTTCGGTAGCAATTTTTCCACTTTGACTAATATCTTTATGGATACTTTAAAAGATCGAATATTTGAATTAAATCTTTCTGAAAAAGAGAATTTTCTGGTGTAGATAGATAGATGATGTTTTAGCTTGTTTTCATTGTCAGTTTGAATTATTTGATAATTTTCTAAATCTTATTATTAACGATTTACACCAGAGCACAAAATTTACACTAGAAACAAAACAAAATGGACGCATTAACTTTTTAGACCTAAACATTCAAATCAATACACAAAACAAATTCGAATTTTCTCTACACAGAAAACGCTATATGCAGTTGCATATAAATCATTAATACATCGATCACTAACACTGCCATTAAATGAAACTAACTAACCTAAATAAACAATTGTCCGTCATAAAACAAACAGCGCAAAACAATGGCTACATTCCGAACATGATTGACACTTTAATCAAATAGAGATTACAAATTAGCCATTCAAACGGTTTACCCAATTAACACATCCAACTAAAACTCATCCTCTGACCACATCACCTTTTTACATTTTTGCTCTAACAAACATAAACTAGATGTTTCGGAAGCTTTTTTACAAACACAAACACAAAGTACCTTTAATGAATGAACCGTTGCTGCAAGTATTGGATGAAGAATGAAAGTCATAATTTTGCTCTATTTATGGCTTTGAAAATGATATTGTAATATCGAAGTACGTCAAGCAAATAAAAGTGGCATAGTGTTTTTATTTTTATAATTTATCAGAACTAATTTTATTTACGTACTGTTAATGTATTACATTTTCTTAATTATAGGTTTTTTTAATACAAATGTAGTGCTGTGATGCAAATGCCGCAATTCGACAGTTTTACCAAATGAATGCTGTGAAATTAACTGGAAATGTAGTAAACAAGCATAAATAAAAATTAATGTTGAATTCGCTACATACGCTTTGATGACTCATCACATTATACAGTGCGTCCAAAATTCGAAGCTCATCACTGGGGTCTCGTAAAATAAGATAAAAGTTGTCGAGTCGAAGGACCAATTTACTGGTGTTGTTGTTTTTTAAAAATGCATAATCTACTAGATAGCGGCAAAAAATCTAAATGTGTTAATTTATTTTAAATTAAAATATCTCTTAAAGGAATGAAAATACAAGAAATGTGCAAAGGAAGAAGTTTTAGATACAGTTGGGCTCTATCGAATTACAATGACAGTGCGGTAGTTACTTGTTTTGTTTTTGAGATATCGCACAAACTTGAATTTTTTTAACGGAAAAATTATTTTACGCAGTTTTCGGTGATATAAACGAAATACTATTCAAGACAAATCTACATATCTAGGTTTTCGAATATTAGGCCGTGGATAACTAACAACAAAACAAAAGACGCGCAACATCAGTAAACCGGCCCTTTAACTCGCCAACTTTTATCCCGTTTAACCGACTTCGTATCTCTTACCCTTTACGAGATGGTGAGCCTCGAATTTTGAACACACTGTATATGTGCACTAATTGTATTCATAAGTACTACTGGCAAAATGCAATTTTTGTAACTGCTTTTGTAATTTAACATACTTATCAATTTATATGTATGTATAATTAAACTGGCCCATCTCATATTAGAGTTATTAATACAAACTAAAAATTAAAGACTCATAGTCTACTCCAAAAATGTTAAATATATATGTGAGAACTGTATAACGTACCTCTAGAGCTAGACCTAGGTCGGAACAGATTTGTCTAAGATCATTTAAAAATTCTCGTGTCGCTTAGCGCTACGCTGAGATTTCTTCTAATAATTAATGTAAATATTGTAGAAATATTGAGGGTAAAAACAGTGATTTCAGTTAAATTTTCCCGTTCCGGGGATTGTCCAATGATCAGGGATCAGGTTGAGGGGAAACGATTCTACAACATGGTGGCGACCACGCGCCTCTATTCGTTTGGTTACTTCGTGAGATTCCTGCCAAAAACGCTGTGCTGTAAACACGTGTTATATCGCTTTGGTATCTGGAGATCTTCGTGAAGTATAAATAGAAATCGCGAGATCCTTCAAGATTCAAGCTACCAAGTTTGTTGTAACCTGTCCCGTTATTTGTTTTACGGATTGCAAAAGCGTCGCGATTTTCTGATTTTCGCAAATTACAAATTTCTTGAAGAACAGAAAGTTATCGTTGTGTTCCATCACTATCTCTACCAGGCATATGGTACCGCCCCGACGAAAGTTCGTCTGTGTATGAAGTCGCTTGGGAATCCCCAGCAGCTGGTTGTTCCAGTTCGACTGTCAGCGGCGTCTCAGTTTTCGCTGTATACCGCATAAGTGAAATTCCTGCGCCTATTGATAAGTTTATGCAAGTGTTTGCGTCACATACATTATTTGGAATTATTATTACTGTACAAGGACGCCTGACAAATTTCTAGCTATAAGTTTGCTTTATTGTATATCTACTATTGAATCTTTGAGCGATTAACTTACGAATACCTTAAAGAAATTATTTGTTACATTTCTTAGTAAAATTATTGCAAGAGCGAATTGCATCTCTTTGTTTTATTGCAAACCCAAAGTAGGATTATCAACACTCATTAACAGTTATAATAGTTTATCTTCTCGAATCATTAAGTTAGATTAAATTTAAAGAAAGTTTGTTATGAACAAACCTTATTGAAGAAGCTTACTTTATAATAGATTTAGAATTTATTTTGTTACTTAAGGTTCACTAAAGTTGAACTCCTTAGTCTATCATTAGAATTTAACTAAGATAGTGTTCCTAGGAACAAAATATGTTTTATATACAGTAAAAACCTATTGTCCAAATTGCTCAAAGCACAGATTCTCGTTTTGCTTTTTTGTATTTTTAATAATAACATTCGAAATATAGGTCACGAGACTACTGACCTACTTTAATTAATATCGCTCACTCTTTGTTTATATTTGATTAATATCGGTCACCCTTTGTATATATTTGTTATTTATGCGTGTGTATCTTTGTACAATTTTATTTGTAACCTGGACTTATATTCTCCTGTTTTGTTTATTTGATGTCGCACTTTATAAATATTTTTCTAGATCCTACGTATGTCAATAGATGCTTTATTTTGACTTTAATCGTTGTTTGTTTCTGTCAATACGCGTAGTGAGATTTGTTTCAGAAAACATAAGATTCGTGGGAGAGATTATTACGGAGCTTCGCCTGCGAGCACTGAGAGTCGACCGAATCAGCCGCAAGTAAAGGGTTTTCCAATAAGAGGTGTTATTTTGATATTCAAAGAAAAGTGCCATTTTTTAATATAAATGATCGGATGTTTATTTCATTATAAAGAGGAAGGTATGCCGTTAATAGTGGAAAATAACATCAGGCAAATGACCACCACGACCACGCTTACAGGACAATATCCTTTTCATGAAATTTTCCATAACCAAATCGCAAAGTGGCTGCCCTATGTCCTCGATAGCCTCACGAATTCCATCTTTGAGGTCTTGAATCGACGCTGGGCTGTTGGCGTAGACCTTCTCTTTCACGTGGCCCCAAAGAAAGAAGTCGCAAGGTGTTAAATCACAAGATCTCGGTGGCCAATTGTGATCACCTCTTCGAGAGATAACACGGTCCGGAAACTTTTTCCGTAAAAGATCAATGGTTTCGTTGCTTGTGTGGCACGTAGCGCCGTCTTGTTGAAAGTAAACGTTGTCCAGATCAATACCATCCAATTCCGGCCATAAAAAATCGTTAATCATCTCTCGATAGCGCAATCCAGTCACCGTAACTGTTGCTCCAGCCTCATTTTCGAAAAAGTAAGGTCCAATGACTCCGCCGGACCATAAACCGCACCAAACAGTCACACGTTGAGGATAGAGAGACTTTTCAACAATAACTCTTGGATTTTCTGAGCGCCAGATCCGACAATTTTGCTTGTTGACGAAGCCACCGAGGTGGAAATGGGCCTCATCACTCAAGATGATTTTTCGATGGAATTCTGGATCATTTTCATGCATTTCAACGACCCAATCAGCAAAGACACGACGTTGTTGATGATCGGCCGGCTTGAGTTCTTGTGTTAACTGGACTTTATAAGCCTTAAGACCCAAATCTTTATGCAAAATACGGTGTAATGACGTTTGTGGAATGGCTAATTCCAAAGAACGACGAGGAATGGACAAACCTGGGTTTTCTTTAACACTTTCGGCTACAACAGCAATATTCTCGGCTGTTCTTGAGCGACGTGCACGGGTTTTATTCTTCACATCACTAACTTGTCCCAAGAGCTCGAAGTTTTTCACCAATTTCTGTATTGCGGTCCGACAAGGTGCTTCACGGTGACCCAAAAATGTTCGAGTTTTACGAACCGTCTCTGCCAAATTTTCACCATTTTTATAGTGAATTTTAATAATTTCAATGCGTTGTTGAAGCGTGTATCGTTCCGTATTTATTAATGGCGTAGTTTCTACTTGTCAAATGTCAAAAAATGATAGCTTCAAAAGTGACATCTACCGAAATAGCGGGCTATTCAAAATAACACCTCTTATTGGAAAACCCTTTATTATGTAATTGATCAGCTGTCGCAGGAGAACCCTATTCGCCTCCTTGGAGATTATCTTTTCATAGTCGACCCCACGAACGAGTATCTCGAGGACCGGAGAAGCTGGTTAGTCGTAGGATCAGCTGCTCACCTATATCGGTCAATCTCCGACCAAACAGAGCTAATGGTTTCTTCAAGCATACCGTATTATTGTGTGTTGCGTCATTCTAATAGGGTCACTAAACCCACTTGTACACGTAACAAATTCTCACATACTTAACACTCTTGAAGTAGACTATGAGTCTAATTATCAATTTACTCTGTAATTTATGTATCAGAGAGCGCTCGTGGTTTAATTATGAAATTTTTATAGATCGTAACCTTATCTGGTGTAGAATTTAATGAGGTAGATAAGAAATATCTGTATTTCTAAAATAGTATTTTAAACATGTGTTCATTTAGTTTTTTGATTTTCAGTACGCGTGTAATCTTACCTAGAACTGTGTACAGACATTTTTGAAACACCCTACGTAGTAATAATCATAAATAAAAAAACCACAACTGATTATTGAAGTAATAGACAATATTGAATCATTATATAACCAAGAAATCTCAAACAGACTTAGACTTAAACACTTTGCATTTAAGGAAACTCTCAACTTATTGTTTATTTGCTTATATTTAATTCATTTAATTTTCAAAAGTGCGTTATCAGTTTTAATATTTAGTCTCCCAACAAGCATGTTATTATGTTGTCTACATAATACTATTAGTCTGTTTAAATATCATACCATGCAGTTATGAATTAAAATCACTGAAAAAAAGCGTGCAAAATGTACAATAATACAATACAAGTAAACAAATTCAGAGATTATATGACTCAGGTAAATTGAATACGACAAAAAAATTTTGTTGTTTCCACAATACGTATTCATATGAATAGTTATGTATTTTGTTTGATTTTTACATTTTTTCTAAATACCCACGCAGTTTCCTTTGACATCTTTTCGTTATTATTCACTGTTTGCATTGAAAGATAGTAAAATCCTTTATAAATATCTTTTATTGAATTTAGAAAAAGACTAGTTTGCAACGTTGAAACGGATTGTAGGATGAAAGAACAAACTTCAAAGGAACAAATGTAAGCTCTAATACTTGATATCTGGGAGTTGTTACAGTTGAAAACGTCGTTGTTTACCGACAAACTTCTAAAAATGCTTTGGAATTTTGAGATAACACTCACTAGTAACGTAGAAATTTTACCTTTCTACAGTTTCTAACTCAATAATATAATTTTGTAAAAAAATTGTTATTTTCTTACAATTTCTTTTATTTCAATAGGGTCTACATATTATACGATATGCTGCATGTTTTTGAATCCTATTAAAATTTAGAGGTTGTCGCTGCAATATCCACATCTATAAAGTACACCAAAAACAATAAAGTAAGGGGAGAACTGAGTTTTATAATTTTTTATAAAGATATTAGTCTAATATTATTAACTTCATTCCAATAATATTAGCTCATATTATTATTTTACGTTGCATACAAATATTTATTAATAATATCAATTATTATTAGTGCAGTTAAAAAAATATTACCTAATTTTATTAGTCTAAGTGGGAAAGCGTTTCATGAAGGTTGTATGCAACAAGATGACTAATATATTTCGCTAATAAAATTCAAGATTCAGAATCAAGTGTACTTGTACTTGTACTCAGACTCAAAGCAAGTTCTGATTATATTATTATCGTTTGAAAATTTAATTTCATGCTAAACAGGATAACACACAAATTTACTCATGTGACTAGAAGAATGAGTGCTTTGATTCCTCAATAACTAATGACGGTATTGCATTGGCTTGGCAACGGGGTAACAGTACAACTGTTCTACAGTCATGTATGGAATTTTAAAGGCTACTATATGTAGAAATGTACATAAAGTTGTTTCAGTCTTCAACGATGTCCTTCTCACAAAAAGTATCTATTAATCCAATGACTTTGGAAGAGTTAGTATCCATGACTTTAGTGAAACTGGAAGGTTTACTACAAGTCCCTAAGTGTCAAAATTAATTACGTTAAAAAATGGACAAATACTACTCGGCATTTTTATTCCAAGAAATAAAAAGTGATGACTAAGATAAATAACAATGATTTCTGCAGAAGTACATAGTTAAATAAAATCACGGTTCTTAGACGACCGAGTTCTAGCTTCTTACTAGTCGGAATCGTGCGTTGATATTCTTAACGACGTCCTGCCTAATGGCCGCAGAAAAAAACCAAACAGCATTATTGTTGAAAATACCCAGTATTTCCTCTTTTCTAACGTAATTAATGCTAAAGTGATTCTGGCACTTAAGAACTTCTTGCAATAAAAGATCCAATTGCTGGTATGCCTCTGGTTCTCAGTGAGTTCGAACTGGCATCTGTTGATCGTCGCAAGAATCACTCTTTAAATATCATGCTTGTATGTGGACGATCTTTGGAATTTTATTACATATGTGAGTAACTCCAGAGTGTTATGAAGCTTTTCCAGAAAGCATTCTATTGGGAGATTCGATATTTATATTCACTCAAATCATGACTTATTGCACCTTTTCTAATACATTGAAAATAGAGCATCACAGATGAGAGTCTCGAGAGCCAACAAGAGTACACGAAAAGTAATTGAATGTGCAAAGAAAAATTTCTGTATCTAAATCACGTATTTGCTTGTAAAGTCACCAAGTTGTTGTATTGTTCCTTGCAATTTGTTTAAACGAAATGAGCATTTCAAGATTTCGGAAGCAGCCGATTCTTCTAGAGACTTTACAACTGACAAAGAAAAACTCAAAAAGTACATGAAAAAAAGAAAATTTGCATACTTTTACAACCTTTTTGAAAATCACTGATTTTTAGGTGTAACAAATTAGGCTCCTCTCTAAATGTTGCAGAGCTAAAAACCAACAAGAAATTCATAAATACTACTTTGTATGGTAATTTTGAGTAGATATTTACACTTGCTGTTTGCCATAACCTCCTTAAAACTATTCTCACACATTGATTCAGTAAACAAACTGGTTTTCTATAAAAGCTTGCTTGTAGGCCACATCGGCTAATTAAGTTATTTAAAAGATGTAGTTTTAGCGAAATAATGGTAACGCCTATCCAAGTAACATCTTTAACATGTACTTACTATGTTGTTCTGCACTTAGATGAACTTTTGATACTTTAGTATGAATGAAGAAATCTTGTGGTTTTAACAATTTAGGAGTGCTTTATTGTTGAAAACCTTCTACGCTGTGTTCTGCAAGAAAAACTTATTGTGAGAAAAATTTTGTTTGCAACCTTATTGCTATTTGTAAAGTCAATCCTGACTGATTAGTGTTTACAATAATTAATTATTTATGACACCCAAGTTTCCAGTAAATAAATTGACATTATTATCTGAAGTTTCTCAAGTTTTTCAAAGTTTTGTTAAATTTCTTTCTTACGTTTCGTAGTGTTATCAAGAATACAATTTCACAAACCATTTTTAAAATTAGCTAAAATGTTAGCAGTTAATTTATATTCACTATGTAACTGTAGCAAATAAATACGTGAAGATAATATCTCATGGATAAATAAGTTTATTGATTCCAAATCGTTCAAAGAAAAGTTTTTCAAAGGATGTTTTGCAGTAACATTACAATTCTTTATTTTTTTTATCATTATGCCTAAAGGCGGATGATCAAAAGCAATCTTTTATAATTTCTGATTTAGGTAAATATCAAACAGAGCCACTTGAGTTTTAACGAGCAGGAACTTTTTGAATAGCTTTCTTCATACTTACCTACAAACAGAAAGCAAATGTAAAGAGTAATGTTAAAAAATATACTTTAATAAAGGTAATCAAGTTGAGAGGTTATTGTAATTTCAGTATACAGGGTGTCCCCACATCGACTTAACAATAAGTGTGAAAAACAAAAATTTTCGAGTTGAAATCTGAGCCTGTGGGGAGCAGCCCAGCTTGATTAAAAACTAACTTCTGCTAAATTTTTATTTTTGAAAAATCAAGTGCGCTTTGATAGGTATCAAAAGCTTATTTTCGGTGTAGGTAAAGTACCTTTTCCGTGAGACATATCGACAAAATCTTATAAGCAAAAGTTGTTCAGAATACAAATTTATGCTCACATACCAAGTTTGAAAACAATCGGCACAATTTGGCTTTTTCAATTCCAGGAAGGTTTTCTCTATGTAACTGCTAGGACTTTAAAGTTCGTCTTGAAAAATGTGTTCAGTCAGGTGGCAGTTACACAGAGTAAACTTTCCTGCAATCTGTAATTAATAATACTAATAAAATCTATTTTTTTAAATTCACTGTTTCGTAAAACTTAAAAATCAAGAGAAAAATCAAATTGTGCCAATGGTTTTTAAATTTGGTATGTGGGCATAAATTCGCATTTTGAACAACTTTTGCTTATAAAATCTTTTGATATGTCTTATAGAAATGGTACTTTCCTACGCCGAAAATAAGTTTTTGATACCTATCAAAGCCTGCTTGATTTTTCATAAATAAAAATATAGCGCAAGTTAGTTTCTAATCAAGCAGGGCTAATCCCCACAGGCTCAAATTTTAACTCGAAAATTTTTTGTATTTCACACCTATTGTTAAGTCGATCTGGGGACACCCTGTATAATCAGAGCATTAGTCGCAAGTATCAATAGTTTATTAGACAATTATTTAATGCAGATATTAAGTTGTCTAGAATTCCTGTGCATATTTTAGAAATGTATTTGTCTAGTCATCTCAAATTTATCTTAATCTTTTGTTAATGTTATTTTTTCACATTCTATATTTGGAATTGCCAAAGAGATTATTTCAAACAGTTTTCAGGTTAGCTATGTTTTGTCATTAAATTAAAATAGGATGTTATTAGACGCATTTATTAATTATTAGATGCTTTACAGCAAGCCATCAAATGTCTAATGCAAATTAAAAACACGATGACAAAAATATTGCTTAGAGTATTTATAAAATATTTGGAGACGTTTACAACTTTTGTTTCATTTGTGATTGCTTAAATTACAATTTGTTTTAAATTGCATAAATTGATTGTCAAACACTTATTAACATAGAAAGTTACTATAGAGTACGCCCCGCATGTGATTGCTTTGATAGGTAAACAAAGGCACTATTGGGTGCAGTTGAAAGGAACTCATTAAAGTTGCATTCACACGTCTAGAGTTGGTCATTTATTTTCAATTGCTCATGATAGTATTATAACACGTAAAAACCTTTTTGCACAACCGCCTGTAAAGTTGGCGCTTTACAACTAGTTGTCAATGTCAAAAGTTGACAACTATAAACATTTACAATTAATTTTACGTATCTATGTTATAATGGCCGTATCGATGTCGTAATGCAATCATTATACGTTTCTATGATCTTGGCCAACTTCATTTTCAACGAACTCCAAAGGAGTCGTTACTGAATTTGTGAAGTCTGTCTGTCTGTCTGTTCGCATTTTTGTCAAATTTAGATTCTACATCAAAAACTAAAAACAACGTAGTGTCTTCGTTTTTTGATAACTCTTTGGGAACTTGATCAAAATAGCCGCCAAAGTTTGAAAAGCAGTAACAAAACGGAGTTCGTTGTGGTTATGCTTTGCATTCCCAGATGTTTTAATCTACCGTCAATGGTTTTTCTTTACTATATTGTATACAACTCGAGTGTAAAGTGTGTTTTTTGAATTTGTACTTCCTACTCATTCAGAAAACTTCACTTTACACTCTTGTTATATACATAACTATATTATGACTATTTACGCACCACAGCTGACTCGGAAACGTCACGTGGACGAACCCTATTTTAGAATTGTACATTCTCTGGATTACGTTTACGTTTTTATTGCCAATACACAACTATCTAATAGTGCAGAAACTACATGATGGGCAAAATATAGAAAACAGACTTTCCTGAAGACTGTTCCCTTTCCCAGATTTCTCTTATAGGTTGTCTAAGTATCTCCTACACAAGAACATGCTTTAGAAATGTATGGTTTTTCCTTGAAATTGTAAGATTTGAATATTTAAATAAATAACTTTCATATTAATTTTGGTTTCCGTACCCATAGTTCATGTTTTAGAAAAGTCAATTAATATAATTATGCTACTAGAAAATATAAGCTAAAATCCAAATGAGTCAATAAAAGCCTCAGGTCTAAACTCTCACGTTCGGAAATTTTAAAATTATCTTTTTTGGTACTTACTGTGTTACTAGATAAGTGTTATCCAGTTCTGAAATTCCTGAAAGTAAAACACCGTTTTCTTAAAAGAAGGTTATTATATTATTTTTGCAGAAACTCTGAGTCCTGCTTTAGAATAACAAAATAAGAAATAAGATAGTTACGAGGTCACTTGCAAAAAATACTTAGGTAAAAGGTTTCTACAGTAATAAATTTGAGAGTATTAGACAAAATATTGTATAGGGCAGAAGTGCGCAATGGTAAGGGTTTGTAAGCCCAGCTCAAGAATTTGATAATGGTAGATAAAATTGTATTTACAGATATTATAATAACAAAAATCAATTATTTTCTCTCCTAATATTTTCTTTTCTTTTGTTTTGGCCTTCCATCAAAAAAGTTTGGCTGTCCTTGATTTAAAGCAAGTGACTTTGCTAGAATTGTGACCTTCTGAAAGACGTAATTCTTTTAAAAGGTGTCGCTTTGGTTGACTCTATACATACTTCTGTCAGTTGAATTTTTGTGTTTCATACTATCCATAACACTTTCTGATGATAATAATAGTGATAGCAAATTCAGTTTTTGGGCTTGTTAGGATAGGCTGCTTTTACAAAGGGGCCTTGAATTGAAGCTAAATGAAAATGTTCCGTTTTAGCAAACGCGTTCCTCTAAAAGCTAATCTGCAATTTATTGTAGACTGTAAATTTCTAAGATTGCGATCTTTCTCGTTTCTTAGAGATGAATCTAAACAATAAGGTATAATAGAAAGATTACTAAATTTCTATTTTTTCTTTAAATTTTTTTGGGTTTGAAATATCATCAGGTATAAGTGTGACTCTAACTTCTTTTTAAAAACATTTAGTTAGTTATTGTAATGTCTTAAGACTTTAGCGTGGAAGAACGTACATCTACCGATCACAAATCAGTTTGGAAGAGATCATGTAAAATTGTCCTTCCTATTTCTTTGAAAACGTTTATTTCTTTAAGTCCAATCCCTTACTCCTTCCATACCCATTGTTTGACAAACAATCAAAATAAGTGATGGTTTCAATAATTTGTCCAAGGCCAAGTATTTAAAAATGACGCATAATAATGCTCGTGGGAATCTTAATAATTCTTTAGTTTAATTTTTAGTACGTTTATATTTGTTCCATAATTGTAGGAGTTGGTATGTTGGTTCGTAGTATTTTAATCACTTATACAAGGTAACGGTTACATCATAAAGGACAAAGTTTGATTATTATTCAGAATAACTCTTAAGTTTACTAAAGCATGGAAAATAGCCACATTTGCGTAAATATCACAAGTCTCTTCTAAAAAAGGGCCATGCCAACATTTATAATTTGGCTATTGTAATTCTAACACTGTCAATAGGTATACACGTGCATTCCGTATCAATTAGTGTGGGTTGTGCTATTCATACATTTATCGGCGATGATTATGGCTATTGTCAATGTAAATTGCATTTGTTAATTGTGTTTAATTAGTGATAACAAAACAACTCTATATCGTAATGTAAACTGACAATGCTATATCAGAAGCTTGATTTATAGAATGCTTTATATAGTAACATCTGTGTTGCGATCTGTAGAAAGGTACCTTAAGTCAGAAAAGTAAACTTTGCTGTAGATGTTTCTAGAAACTTTTGGTAACATTTTAAGCTATAAACTAGATTTGTCAGTTACACCTTGATATTATACGTATGATTATTCCACACAGTGTGGTGTTATAATTAAATAGCATTTAAAACTTTAAAGCCGTTTTTCTCAAAAGCTATCATTTTACGAACTAAATCTTAAAAACGTAAGTTGATTTTTTCGACTTAAGGTACCTTTTCATAGATCTCATCACATTTGTTAAATAAATTTTTATATTTGTGGTTTTCTAATTTTTTACAGTTTTTGATTGACTTATTAGAAAAGTCTTAATCCAAAGCAATGTTGCCAGGAACCACTCAAAGCTTCTATCTTTCAAAGAATAAAATATCTGATTTTTTTAAGGTTTTCAATACTACTATACAAAAAGAAATAAAGTTGAACGAAATATCAAAATGTGCATCAGCAGAAGTTTCATTGTTTGAAGTTTTGGCCTGTTCATGGCATCGCGCTATCCAAATATTGATGTTTTTGGACCTTTTCTCTTTGGTTAAAGAAGTTTTTGAACCTATTTAACAAGCTTACTATACTTACTCCTCTAGTTATGCCTTATTATACATGGGGATTTTCATTGCCCGACATCCGAAAAAGAAAATTTGTACGTGTAGTAGACCCTTAACAAACTGCAGAAGATTAGAATGTATTCATATTAACATTCATTAAGAAAAGTTTTTGCTGTTTTTCTTACATAATATAGATAAGAGTCAATAAGTTATTTTTTAGATATTTATAATATTCTACTGTTAATAATAATCAACGCGTAGGGTACAGGTCATACGTTATATTCTGGCAAGCATCCGCACACTTGTAGCACACTTTTAATACATTTTGAAACAAAAACTGCTCTAAACAGTGGAAACAAATAATTATATTATGCGATGTGCACCTACTTCTTTTAAGAAAAATGGGAAAAAAGCCTGTGGTAGAATATGCAGCGCAGTCCATTTATTCGCCAAGATATAACACTCGGCCTGCATGTTTGTTTATTTTTTAATGGTGACATATGGACATGCAGCCAAACGCAAATTCAAAAGTTATAAAACATTAATCAAACTTTACAAAGTACAAGATTTCAGTAAGTTTGTAATTAAATTTTTAAATGAATATTTGATGACCTTGACTTTCCTAATCATGATGCTTTAGATTATCTGTCAATTTCGATTGTTAATTAACCAATTAATTGCTTAATACTAATAAGTTCTTTACAATGAAACAGTACATCTAACTATTACCGCTAAATAACACATACATAAAAGTTTGCTGTTTCATAATTGATATGATTTTCCACTTAAGTGAGATAGTTATACAATACTGTGTAGGATCCATTAGTAGTTTTCAGTTTTACTCTCTTTAAACAAAGAAATGTTACATTCTAATATAAATAAGTGAGATAAACTCACAAATTTGCGTACGAGTTTTTAGCTTATTTTTCCCCATCAGCAGTACACAGCAACCTCATTCTCTATTTTTTAATATAGTAAGCTTTCGACTTTGTTTCACTAATATGGACTAGATCTTAAAAATAACTTCTGTCCATTTTAGAGTCCCTTGAGCATTCAAAACCGTTCAACAAATGCTAAAATGTTGTATATCTCTTGGGTGGTTGTCAAAAGAATAGCTAAACCGTATTCATCTTCAAGCACTAGCCTATTTACTCCATATAAGAGACATTATATTATTATGGCGACAATAGCTGTTGTCCACATAATAATAGAACAGTTAAAAATGTCTCTCAGATAAAGAAAGTGAGACGTTTTCCTCCTTTCAAAAGGTAACTGTTAGTGAGTGCAGTAGGTAAAAGACACAGCTGACATAGACTAACCTATTCTCTTCTCAACAAGCCACTAGAATAAATCCAGCATTTAACACTGGCTTTTATAGATCTTAAAGGATAATAAACATTATTTCAATGCTTCTGCTGCTTCTGTTTAGTCTCACAAAATGCCAGAGTAGACATTTCGGCAGCTTGTGTGGTTAACATGTTTGCTCGTTCGTTTCCAGCAATACCAATGAGCTATAAAGCCAAATGAAGACTACCATTTTTTTTCTTTTTCGCGTAACAGTAAGAGATGAATCATAGTAGTATATCTTTGACAACTGAGTCGTCAATGAAGCAGTCAGACACCACTCGTGTTACGTTTAAGGAGTCGGTACCACAATGAAGTTTGAGTTTTGTGATTTCCGACACCACTACAAGGCTTTAAATATTGTAGAAATTTCGCATGTAAAGACCCATTAGATTTGAAGATAACGACTATTAAAAAGTGAACCATTCTGAAACGGGAGCTACTTTAGCGCCTGTAGGGATTCTCGCTTCGATAGTGTATGCTTATGTACAAGTAGACTCCTGTTTAATACATAAGCTAGTAACTATTTTATTTAGCTAAAGTAGATATAAGTGAGTTTTTAAAGGAAGATAAAACAAAAGAGAAATGATATCATTGAGAGGTAGATATTGCGTATTTGCCGACACATCTAAATCCTGCAACAGGTGCTGTAAATGTACTGGTTCTAGGCTGGCAGGAGAAGACTCTCTTTTGAAAGTTGTGAAAAAGAAATTTCGTCAAAAATTGGAATAGTTTGTATGGCGAAATTTTGAAATGATGTTAGTGTGATTTTTAGCAAGAATTTATTTCCATATGAATAGCTGTTCAACGCTTGCTTCGCAGTAGAGAGCTTCCCTTAGGCTTGTGGGCTTATGATAAACGCTTCATTACCATATCTAATGCTCATACAATGAACTACATTCAATGGGAGGAGTTTTTTGATATGAAGTTTGGAAGTTCTGCAATTCGAAGGGGTCTTCTAAACTGTCTACTGTCTGTTCAAGACATTTACGTATTTGAGTTGTAGAATGAGAGAACTTAAAATAAATCAAATCATCTGCGTATGCATAGCAGTACACTCAGTGATTAATAGAAACTAAAAGAGTGGTAGTTTTAGAGGTGGGTTCTAAGGGGTACCATGAATTAGATGGGGTTCAGTAGATACGATTTCGCCAATTATAACTTTTATTCTTCTGTCGCTTACAAAAGATTCAATAAAACGATGCAAGTTACTTCTAAGCTTCTAACTTACACATTCTTTCAAATATACTTACGACAAGAGCTTTCAGTTTGAAGTACTGGAGTACCTAAAGAAAATTCTTCATATCTGAAGAATGTTTACAGTTCTTCATATTGCATTGAAGATGTTTGAGAGCTGTATTTAAATCTCAGGAGGCAAGTCTTTAACAATTCTCCGTAGATTCTATCAAAATCTTGTACTTTTAGAGCAATCCATGGCACGCTGTAAATCAGTAACAGTAAAAGGGTGATTATAAGTTAAATTTCTGTCTGTTTCAAAATCTGGTTGCAGTTCTGATACTCCACTAGTAAAGATATATCAACTTGATATTTCTGCAAAAAATTGTCCTATAGCATTAGCTATATCAAGACTGTTAGTAATAACAACATTTTGATGAGTAATCAAAGGGATTACATTAGAAGATCGAAAACCAGTAATAAACTTAAACTTATTTCGGTCTGCTTTTTGGAAACTGCACAAGTCATAGAGGACGCGCAATTCTTGCTTGATAAGCACTTAGCTTGTAGAATACTTCTCGTTTATATAGAAAGTTTCTGTTTGTATAGTATTACATTTTCATTTGCAGGATATTACCTAAAACGCTAAAAAGTTCTATATTTTTTGGTCTTCCTTCATGCCATCTCTTAAAACCTGGTAGTTTTAAAAAGGTAGCTTTCAGGACTTCACTAGTTTCAATTTCCACACACGTGAGTGTATCTACTGACATTAAAGGTTAACTAGAAGAAAGACAACTAATTTTCAAAATTTCTATTTCTATGAAGTAACTCAATTTCTAGAGTCGGTGTTTAAATGGAATTCAATTGGTGTTAATATGGTAATGTCCGAAGTTACTGCATAAATAGTTAGAGGTACTCATCGATTTCAGTTTTTATTTTTAAGGTTTGTGCTGCTTGTTGTTGAGGGGATTTATTAAGTTCAGTCTAGGTTGAGCTGCTTGGCTTGGCTCGAATCTTTCTAGATATTAAATTTGCTTTAATAATTTTCTTGAGTTAATCACTCATGACAACATTAAATTATTAATGACGTCTTTAGCCTAACTAACCAACTAGAATACCTACCTCGGTAGCACAGTTGGTTAGTGCACCTTACGCGAGGTAAGGTTACGTAGGTTCGAATCCTACCTGCGGTAAAGATTTTTAAATTAAGTAAATTAATTTAAATTGTAATGTGAACTACTTTAATGAGTTTATAATATTATCTTTACAGGTAATGACTCCTTTGGTGTAGTTTAAGGTATTTTGTATTGGGTAACCGTAACAGGGAAACTACCAAATGTTATATGCTAGTTGAACGTTAGATACATCAGTAATAAGACAATCTCTAACTTTTCTGATACTCTTGACTTCTCGATAAAAAAATTAATTAACCTTGTAAACATCATTATTTTTCGTTTGGTTGCAAAGAATGACATAAAAGATGGCATATTACAATTAACATCCTCAGTCCATTTTTTTTTTTTTTAGAAAAAGAGAAATTTCCCTTCCAATTTGAAGGAAGACTATAGAATGAAGGAATTTTTGGTGAGCCTTTGTTGTCATTTTATCATTATCAGTACCAGGTTGTATGGTTTTAATTGAACGGAAAATGCCACTACCTGCATCATCTTTAAACCGCACACTGAAGCGGTTATACCACAGAGGTCCGGCCCAAGCCCCAAACTGTTTTATATAACCTCCATTTCAATCCCACGAGTAGCTCGGACAAACGAACTACCACAGCAAGATAATCTAAGTATTGACAGGTGGCGCCTATCAGGTTCCTTGAAAACAGGCTTACTTGCTTGCCACTCAGCCCAGCAGCAGAGTGTCTTATATCTCTGAAATCAGCTATTAAATGATGGAAACATCAAGTCTGACTCCCATTAGAAGAAATGATTGATGGTGGTCTTATAAAACCAAAACAATGGCCAACACTGTTGTAAATCTGTGTCATTCGGCATAAGAAATTGCCTTAGAAATACTTAATGGTAATTTTAAAATCTATGGTAATATGAATCTATTTAAAAAGAAAAGTAAAAGATAGATATCCACTTTCCTGTTGTTTACTTTAAGTCAAAAACCGTGAACTGGCTACAACTTTTTATTTTAGATTAGTAATTAGCGTATAAGATTTAGCATGAACTAAACGAAACGTTACTAATTATTGTTTAGATACTACTGGAATTATAATCAACTTGGACTCATTCCAGATATGTTTCTTACAAAAGAGACCAAACAAAAGAAAGACAAAAAGATCAACGTGGCTAATAATTATTGAAATGTTATAAGTTATAACCAAGGAGCGATATCACATAGTTGATGGTCCAGTAAAGTTGTCCGTATACCTGATCGCGATGCATTTAAACACGTTGAATTTATCGATATTACTTAGGCAGACGACTAAACATGTGCAATTCGCGTAAGATAGTGTCGTATTTTCTGCAAGATAAGCGCAGTGCAACACATTTTCGTTTTATTATATGCATGTGTAGGTACATTGATATAATACTTGGTAAACGCTCCACCGCTGGCACGATCACGTCACCGATTCTTTTCATGACGCATCAACTAACTGATACCGCTCCTTGCTTATAACATAAAGATTAGTTACATTTAAATACGTATATTCCAATTGCACAACTCCGGAGCATTTACTGTGGGTTGTATTCAATTACTCATTCGACCCGTATGATTATAATAAACATTAAAACTTTTTCAAAATTACCGAGGAAGGTTAAGGGGTGCTATTTAGAGAAAGTTCCATGACCTCAATCCTTAGACAAGCATGAACATGATGATGTTAAAAGCTGCAGAAAAATTTAAATGAGTTTGACGTCTCGAGGTTTTTCTGGAAACAAAGTAATTAGTATCCAGAAAATTAAATTATTCCAAACTTTGATAATTATTATCTTGTACTTGTAATTTTCACAAAATCAAGCTTTGCAAACAGAATTTCTCTTATAGTAAAGAAATGCTGTTTTGACAACTTTATGTTATTTAATTATGATTTTCAACCAATTGAGACTACACGGAGATTTTATGTCCTGTTCTACATGTGGTATCTATAATGTTATTTTTCTTTTTTTCTTCTTTTTCTTACAATCATCTCCAACTAAAAACGTCCATTATTTTTTGTAAGTGAGTTTTAATCGAACTTTTATATTACAAGTAATAATAAGAGAAAAATGTGTAATTTAGCTGTAAACTGATGAAAATAAATGTTAAGACGATTTTATTGAAAAATATTCTTGAAAGCTTTTCAGAATAAATTGTCATTGTCATGCTTAATTCTAAATTTAAAACAGAAATGTATAAATGCCAACAATTCCTTTCCTAATCGTTAGGGTAGGCAAGCAAGAACTTCATTTTATATCGTGTCTTTTAAATGTCTGCCAACGTTCGTTTGTAAATTACGTTTATTACGTCTAAGTGCGTGCTCCGGGCCTTGATAAGACTCTTATCTGCAGCGAGCCACGCCGAGTAATTACATTGTTTCAGATAAAATTAACTTATCCGAAACGAGTGTATATAGACTTCGTTTACATATGTTAGCGCTTCCCTCTTTACTTCCTCTATAAATGTTTATTCAGCGCTACGTTTGTTTAGAATTCCTCTAGGGAAATTCCAATTATGTTGCCTTCTTTACCGTAATACAGGTGAAGGCCTCCCTACCTTTAGTTGTTTCACTTACACGTATTTAAGCTGATTGTACTTACACACAAAACACTCAACTACGAAGAAATTGCATGCTTAAAACAATTAGCGGTTTTAAGACCGCCCTCTTATGTCGTTAAATAATTAATGAGGTAGAAACTTTCGTTGCCAACAGAAATTTCTTCGTAAACTGTAAAGACTTTAAAGTTTTAATTCTATAAGTAAACAAGGTGTAGAAAATAAAAAATGTTTTGGGAAATTCAGCTGCCGCTATGTCAACCACATATTTAAAACGGAGTAAATTATATTAGACTACGAAACTCGGAAAAGCAAACGTTCTAATTACAATTATGCGAATTCCCCGCACGAAATTTCTACCCAGCGTTTCTGTACAATACATTTTCTGTTCGTTCCCCAGACCATACCTTTATTAAAATGTATTAGTCTTTTGGGAGGCCAAGCAAATTTGGCATTCATCTTAAAAGTTGTAAGTTGGCGTAAAATGAAATGCATCAGTGAGATGACGTTTCTTTGTTATTTATTATACTCTTATTGCTGCTTTTCCTTCTTTGTAGAAATTTAAATCGTGGTTAGCGGTGAGCGTAAGAATAAATAATAAATAAAACTTGCTAGAATTATTTATTTTTAAGCATTTATTTATTGATTAATTTAGTAAAAAAGTTGTAACATTAAAAACTCTCGTCCAGTCCATTTAAACTCCCCATTGTTTTCGTTTTGTTGGCAGTTAGAGCAACTTGTTCTTTTATCCTTAAATTTATTGAAATAGTTTAGTGTGCATGCTGGTTTTTCATAGAACATAAAAGTTTGCGGTGAAACTTCAGTTTGCTTTTATTTTTCTAACCACGACTTAAAAAACTGTGAACGCTACAATTTCGTACTGTTTATTTGGAAAGTTTGTGAAAAAATATGTATACTCATATTTTTTTTTCATTATTTTATTACCATTCTCATAGAATAAATAATAAGATATTCTACATAATATTAGAATTTTTAATATAACGCTTTTTACGTACAGTATACTTAATGATATTTGATTCTTGGAAGTTATGCAACATATTTGAAAAACAAACTAACAGCCTCCCGCGCTTAATGGTTTATTTGAACTTTCGAATTTAATTTTTCTGAATGCCGATAAATTTTTGTGGTTTTCTTCATTTTTAAGATAATTCTCAACATTTTAGTATTCTAAACACTCTTGCTCAAGGTTTGGCTTGAATATGCTTACGCTTTTCATATACCTAGACGTAAATTAACGAATAAAAGAGTTAACAAAATTGAATGAATTTTATTTCTTCATTTTGAAATACTGTACAACTTTGATGTAAAACCCATTAAACAGTGACATATTACAACTCTCTTCTTTGCATTAAAGTTACCGCGAAGTGAATTTGAAAAAAATAGATCTGGAGACTGGTTTCATTTAGTAAAAAAAGCAAGATTTCAAGTCTACAATTTAGTCAAGATTTAGAAAAATTAATTAAATTCAACACAATTTAAACTTGTCTTAAATTAAAATGCAACTGTTAGTTAACTAAAGTTATAAAAGCAATATTTCTAGCGGTGATAACACTAGCCTGCCTTCTCTTAAGTCATTAAATAAAAAAATGTTCAAGGTAGAATAGCAAAGAGTTACAGGCACAAGAAGACGCAGCAAACCTAGTTGATGATGGTGATGGATGGCCCACATAAAGCAGATAGCACAAAACCAAACACTGGCTGCAATATCGAGTTGTAGACAAATTCATCGGTCGATCGTTTCATCCCAAGACGTTTCCATTGCAGAACTCCAAAAGAGCACAGCAGCTAAGCTCGGTTCTTGTACACGATATTCCTCTACATAACGTCGTCGTTCATTTAAGTGGCCGTGATGAATCCATCAGTCTGAATGGTTTACCGCTGAGTGTATGTTATAAACGTGAGGACTATTTAAGTGTCAACAAATAACGAGACTTTGAAGATAGAATGGTCGAGAATCGCAGACACGAGAAGACGCATGATGACTTTAACAGGCGTGGTAGCGGTTTCGGCAGTTGTATTCCAAGATATTTCTATCGCTGTCGCCTAAGGCAGCACGGCAACTGCACTCAGCGTCTGTACAAGAGTCTCCTCACCATAACGTCGTTATCCGTCCAAGACGCTGTAGTAGTAGGTAATGATGCAGCATTAAACTCTCCGGTCGGTGAACTAGCTCGTATTGGTGAATGAAGAGTTATTGTCCGTCTACATAACACAGAATACTGATCATCCCGCAGTAAGCGGGTGGCAATAAATGTTCGTAAAAGCATTGAAACGTAAAGATAGGCTACCACGGCGTAAAACGTAAAAAACGTTGCTTCGTTTCAAGGATTTATGATGTTGTCAAAGCAATGCATGAAATGCAGATGGGCATTCAACCAACTCTAAGCGGCAATGACAAACTTTGTCTGCTAAAAATTTGCATTAGAAAGAACAAAACACTGTTAACGGTCAAACCAATGATGATAAAAAAAACAGAACTTAACTTCTCAAAACAACGCGCGCCGATAAGTGCTATAGGACTTTGATGGCTTGCGTGGTGCATCATTACCTCTCGATGACTCATTACAAAACCAATCTGGAGAGCGCTGGCAGTTTGGCGGCAGGTTGTAGACGGTTTCTCCCCGTTACGTAGTTGTCGTCCAATGGAGACTGTGTAGGACTGTCACATGCGGAGTGACTAGTTTCAGACTAAATGGCGAGTTGCTCCAATTTATTCATCACCACAACACCAGACTCTGTGATGATGACACCTGTTATATACACTTTATTGAAGTGTAAATAGGCGTTCAGGACGGATCAAGTTTGCAGGGCAATATGACCTTGCGGTTGAGGCTCAAAATAATTTTCAAAAATCAGTGTTAGTTATTGGTTCCATTCTTAAACGCTAGATACTACAGACTACAGACATCTAGGAATGTATAAATATCTTTTTTATAAATGGATAATAAAAAATGTAATTTTGAATTAGTTAAGAATGCAAAAATAATGTTGTTTTAAACAACTTAAGTACTTACATCGTAGCCAAATTTCATATCTCGAAGAATAAAGTGTGTGTATGATTTTTGTTACCAAAGAGTACGCGCTCTTTTTATTTGTCGGTTTAAAACAATAAAATCAAAAATCGGAGTAGTAACATATTCGTGTAAGAATGCAAAGAAAAAGAAATAAGTTATACTTCCTAGCCATGTTTTTTTTGAGTTGACTTGTCAACATCATATGGTAATACTTACAGTGCTCACGGTGCTTTTAGGTTTCTTCCTTCCTAGTGTAACGGTCTTTTTGTGGTTATTAGCCCGCAACATGATTAATTGTACGGTATATTATCTTTCTTCCGTGTGAGACACCCGGTATTTACTAAAGTTCCTTTGACAATTGATATACGCTTCCAGATTCTGGGGGAATGCAACACGCAGGCAGGACAGAAAGATTCGACACGTGAGAGTGTGTGGTGATCTTCACCTAAGAATTGTGAGGAAGGTTTTCTCGTTGTTGTTTGAAAACCCTTTTTTAAAAAAGGGGTAAGTTAATTATCTTTTCTTTCATCTCTTACAGGTTCATTACTAACGATGGTCTCTTTTGTCTCTAGTTTTTTTATTTGGTTGTGAAAAATACGAGTAATTTCCCAAAAAGAAAAGTTGCACCCAAGTTGCCCTGCGTGCTTTTCAAGAAGCAGGGTTACATTTAATTGGATCTGGCTGTAGCAGTGAATGCTGCGAACAATTCAGTTTCACCGTCATCCATACGCAGAATATTATGGGAATCTATTCTGGCAGTGGACTGTCAACCCAATTTGAGAATCTCTCCGGCTACTCGTTAGCGAATAATTTAATTCAGTTAAATTTGGTTATTTTTTAATCCATTACAAAATTTATCTTTGTTTAGTAAAAAAAAATTAGAGTAACCTCACCAGATTTATTAAGGATCTTTTATTTTTTAAAAAAGAAAGAAAAAAGAAGAGCTCCCTTTAATTCAATTTTCTTGTTGGTCTTTATTTTTTTTTTTGTTCCTATCATTTAAAGTTTTGATAAATGCACAATTCGGATGTAATTGATGATTAGTTATTTTGTTTCCAGTTTTTATAATTCTTTCTTTCAGCAAGCAATTTCTATCAAAAGCTGCTTCCTGCATTTTGTGGTAAGACTGATTCATTCCTTCAATTATTATCCGATTGTTAATTTTAATTTGTTTTTTTGTTTATTAAACTTCAGTACACCTAAATAATTTCAAGTTCTTTTTTAGACTTCTCATTTAATTAAATTTTCCTTTTAATTTTTTTAAATTTTGCGATATCGGAGTTTGTTTCTTGCAGTACTCCGATGTGTTAAATTTTTCCTTTTGCCTTGAAACAACTTGAGATTATTTGTTGTGTGTGAGTACATATAACCTGGTTTATACGTTTACATTTTACTTTGATAATTTTTGTGTCATATATTTTTGCTATTATTTTCTTATTTTTTTAATGTTGCTTTGCATTTGGTTTATTCAATTTCCTGTTTATAATTTGTCCTTTTATTACATTTTTTTGATTGCAATTTTTTAAAAAAATAAGGATCCAGTATTCTAAATTTTGTTTCAAATTCTGTAACCACAGTTAACTCTAGTAGTTTTTTTTTATTCATAATCGATTTATTGTTTAAATTCATATAATTTTTTTGTATTTTAAGTATAAACTTATCGATCATTATTCCATTAATCTTGTTTCCGTTGAAATCTGTTTTACTGGTTACTTCAAAAATAAACCTTTACTTTGTAATTTTTACCATCCTTGTTTATTTCAATATACGTATTTGGTAAACTAATATCGGGTGTTTTATTGTAAGTATAATCTTAGCCGTCCCGCACCCAAAGTCTACCCCCTGAGTTTAGCTGGCCTAGGACCTTGAGATCCTAGTTGTTTAGTCATATTATTACTGTAACGCAGGTTTACGTTACACTAGCACTATTGATTTAATTATATTTGCATCCTTGTTAAGAGTAGTAAATCTGCAAACTTCGGTATTATTCAGAACAACAATGTATGTATCTACAAATAAACAAATATGATCCTGTCCTTGATATAATACCTAATACAGTATAATGCAGTTTTTGAAATAGACAGTACAAATAAAATCGAATAATAAACTGTTCTGTTATCTAAGCCGACTATTAAATAATTTATAGTTTATGTATTTCTTACTCTATCATTCTCTTTTAGTCAATCTAGTATCGCTATTCTTACATCCTAGCTTTCTCTTTAACAAATACACTTTTATGCCGTTATTTTTTATACTAAGATAATTGAGAAATACTAAAATTATAATCGAATTCATAAAATGATTATCTGTTTGCAATTACAATTCCTTGCAAAGATGTCCTTTATTAGTTTTTGCTTAACGAGAATGTATTGTTTTTCCGTCAAAACTACAAATACGCAATCGATATTCCTTTTATTACTGTTGTAATAAAATAAAAGTGAACAATTAAGTTATTTGTATTTTAATTAAAACAATGTAACTTTTGTTTCTAGTACCAGAAAATTAAAAACACTGTTGACGTTATGCTTTTTAACGAGAGTAAATAAACCGTGTAGTTGTCAAAAACATTAATGTGTATCAACTGTTGCTATAACTCGTTTTTATATCGCGCAAAGTATAATAGAACTGTAAAATGATTTTTTAAAAAAATTTATAACTTTTAATTAAAGTGTCTCGTTATAATAATATATCTTTGCCTTGTTTATTAATATTCAATTGTTTCGGTGTCTTCTTTTGTGGGAGGTCTTACTTACACACCTACATAATCTTCTAATACGCCAGAGAATTTTTTTAAATTTTGTTTTCATATGTTATCACACAATCACATTTTCTACTTTTTAGAAGAAACATCAACATCCTTGATGCTATAGACACTATATTCCAGTGCCGGAAACATTAATTTGAACAGTTCATAAAATTGTGTTTGAACTATAGGTTAAGATTTATTTTAATAAAATCTTAACACAAAGTTTTATTTGATTTTCATGTAAATCTAAGAGTTTTTCGTTATATAACGTCAATTTGCTCAGTTTGCTGAATAAATTAAGATCTGATCATTTCAACTGAATATAAAACAGTCATTATCCAGTAAATGATGGTAATAAAATCGTAGTTACAATTGAATGTTCAGCGTCCGTCCACGCTCTAGAATCAATGCAAACATCACGATGCACCATAATGTCTAGTTGATATTCTATCAGCTCGCGTAATTCGAATTGTAATGACAATCGTCCTGTTCTGCAATCGCAGTTGATAGCTAATTGTTACCAAGCGCCAACTAAAAGTCAAACATTGGAATCTAAATTGCGGAAAATTAATTTGAGATTAGTTTAAAGCATAATCAATAACATGCATAAATAAAGGATAAATGTTTTATTTAACAGAAATAATACTGAGATTACAACTTAATAGTGAATTACAGCTGTTTTTACTTAAAATAAACGATAATATCTCTATTAATAAAAAAAATGAAAGAGTTTAAGACTAAATAAAATCTAAATTATATTAAATTACGGGTAATTGTGGTCCAAATGATGGAATTCCTGGAATTGCTGGAGCTGCCTAAAAATGTTAAAAATGCGAATCAGAAGATATTTAGAAAACGCCCGATAATAATAATATTTAACTATAAAACTTATTAAGACAAATGCGTCACTTCATTTTAATTTATTGATGTTTAATCTTACATTTAAATATTCCTCCAAAAAACAAAATTGAAATTGAAAAAGACGTTTTTAGAAATTATGCTATTAAACTTACTTCAAGTCCCGAACCAAAGACCTGAGAAATGGGATTAGCTCCTAGAGGATGTTGTTGAAACGGAGATCCTACGGGTGGTCCAAATGGTTGAAATGGTGCGGGGGGATTATAAGGAAAAGGTCCTTGAGGTAATGCAGAATTGAATATATTTTGAGGGGATGGAAATCCTGGTCCTGGAAGTTGGGAAAGACCAAAAGGTTCAAGTCCAAACATTCTATTTGCAAGAACGGGCCCTTTTCTGCCGTTTCCACCAAGAACCCTACTTGAAAATGTAGTTACAACTTTTGTTTGACCACCCGGACCTTGAGAGTGCCGTATTTCATTGTATGTACCGTCTTTAGAAGTTCCTCGATAAATTACATCTTCACTGTTTACCTAAGATTTAAGAAACGTTTTAATTTTGTGACAATTAATCTTCCGAAATAATTACTTATGGAGATATTAGAATAAAATAACTCGTAAATCTGTTAATTTATTTGAAGCTAAGAATATATAAAAAGTTTAGACTTACCCCAGCAAGAACACAGAATGTAAAGATAACGAGAACTTGTGTGCGCACCATTTCGACGATCAATGTTAAATGATAAAGTTCTCAATTAAAATCCGTTTAAAAACGTATATTCCCCGCCTCCCACACAATTGCATAAATCAGAAAACTAATCGTACGAATTTATATTTGTGGATAATGTCAGAACATTGAATAGCCGACCCTATATTAATCGAAACTATTCGATAACGGATTTTAATTAAATCTGACGAAAACTGTAAACAATTCGGCACTTTCCTATACTAAATGTGAACGATATACCTCTGGCAACTTCTTATCAACGCAATTTCATTTACGCACTCGATATGACATAGCACTGAACATATAGGAAGAAGCTTTAGATCCCATCCGATCCGCAGAAAGCACTGACTATGACTTAGCGGAAATAATTATTAGTAAGTCAATAAAACACTTTGAGACAATAGATAGATTGCAACTTAATTTCTAATTGTGTACAAATTTACTGCGTGGTATAACACAAAGCTGTTTAGAGATTTACGAGTAACTGGTTTAATTTTATTACTAATTATCAATCAATCAAGCGTTATATGCGCTGCTGAAGAAATTGCAAAATATATACCGCCCAGACTCTCACGTAGTGAAGCCTTCAGCGCTTTGTTGATATCATTACATATTTACATAGCCCACTCCCGTCCTATAATGATTTAATTAACTTTTTTTTTAATACGTTGAAGGTATCGGTTGTTATTGCGATTTTATGTAACCATAATTGCCTAACTCTAATGATTATCTACTAGACCACCTATAGAATGCAAATTTGGAAACAAAATCTAAACTAAACATTCCATTCATAGATAAGTTATGAAATCTTTTATTTTACCAATTCTAATAGAATATAATAATTTCTTATTGTGCTTATTAGTCATTTATGGAGAAATAGCATGAAAGTGGGTTTAATTACAATTATATCTAATTTCTATTCAAAAAAACAATCACGTCGATAACATAACTGATTTTGTATCTGAAATGATAAATTCTAATGTTAAAAGTAGTTTTTTGCACGACGGTGTTTTATAGGTGATGTTACAATAGCAGTAGTAACTAGTATTTTCCGCGTGGTTGTTACTGTACGACGTCTACTATTTTATAAATTTCTATACTGATTATCGTTTTCAGGGGCAAACACTAGGACTAGGAGCCACAGACCTTTACAAAAACAATATGTTACAGCAGTGAAGAAAATACGTAATTCGGTCATTTTTGGGATTTACACTCGATTTGGCAGTAAAAGCTCCCGTTGTATATTTTTCATAGGATGCGTTACATTTTAGTAAAACAGAGTTTTGCAAAAACCACGAGCAACATCCAGATTTAGAACGTTATTCTTCTGTAGAATTTTATTTAGGTATTTCCATCAGTGACGGTAATTTAGGAATAGTGTTGACTTTAACAACCTCTATAAAAAAAACAGACATTTCAGAACATAAATTTATAGAATGACTTAGACTATAGTGTTTAAATATTTCCTTTGATTTCAGAGATTAATGAAACATAAAAAGTTCATAATTGTAAAAGTTTTGTTACTCAGATTTTAAAAAACCTTGAATGTATAAAGGTTTTCTAAAAACAAGAAAAGAATCGGCATTTCACACAAAAGATTTACTATGATAACAACAATAAAAGAAAGACATTAATTAAGTAAGCGACGTTAAAGAAATTAAGACATGATATCTATTTAAATGACAAGAATTTTTCTAAGTGACTGCTATGAGAGAGCGGTACCAATTCTCTTTTCCGGATGATCAATCAAATTTTGATTACCTCTACTGGCATATGTATCTATAATACATTCATACACTATTATAAGATAATTATTTTCTGTTAATCTAGAATTGTATTAGAATTTTTGTATACAAGGTGTCTCCGAAAACACAGAACACCCAAATTTCCTTTTTTTGTTTTACTTCCGCACTCTCTTGAAGTACGGTTATCACTCTTGTGCACTAGTTGGCTAGTTCTAGTTGAGAACGATTTTCTTATATATTTGGTTTTTAGCAATACGGTTTTGCTTATAACCTATGCTAACAATAGTCCCGTATAATTAGATAGTTGAGACTGCTGTTGACGTAATCCGCGAACAGACTTCTGCTAACGTAGCTAATTTGAATATCTTTCGTAGATCTCAAGCAAGCAACCTTATTATTTTGGTTTTCGCAAAGGATTTATCAACTAATCCATGTCTTAAAAAACCGACTTTGGACCAAACATCACTTTTGACATTCTTTTTCTTTATCAAGCTTTTTACATACCTATGACTCAAGTGGGACAAAGATAACGTCTTTTACATAATATCAAAAGACATTTGGAGAATACTCATTGTTAAAAAGTTTCAAGACGTGACAAAATTCTAGTGTAATGTTTTGAATCTGCAATGCAAGATTCCACAATTGTTAACTCGGTAATACGTTTTTGCTTCGTAATACATTCGATACTGTCTAGTGGTGCATAGAGAAGTGATGTGAATAATTTAAAAAGTAATATGTTTTGTGGAAATTACAAAACAATGTCTAACTCTAATTAACCCTGAACTAAGCAGAACGCAATTTTGAATTATGGTTATTATGTTACTACAGTTTTTGACTTGAAGGTTAATGTGCATACTCAAGCTTTTGGAATCTATCTAGTCTATCGATTGAAGAAATAGTTGCAATTAGTATCTGATTTATCTGCTGCAAACAAAACTTCGAAGAAAACGTCTTTACTCACAAGAGACATACACAAACTATACGACACCGATTTTTTCAAAACTTGACATATGCATTAGACGCGTATTTTTTGTATCGGCTGAGCTCGATGTTAAAGGGGTAAAGTCAACCTCAAAAACCTGGTAAACTTTGTTTAAAACCCTGTTACTCCCAGATGATAGTAGATATCGAGATGGTTAAATTGAGAAGTTTCATAACTTTTTATTCTCTATCAGTCGGTACAAAGAGAATTTTTGTTTACGTTCACCTTCAATTTCCCCCTCCCCCAAACTCACTCCCTTTTTTATATTTTTAATTTTTCTTGCTGATTTTTTTTGAGGTTACTTACCATGTAATTTTCAAAGTAAGATGTATTTTGTTTTTTTGAAATTTGCGTTCGTTCGACGAAAACAGATTTTCTAAAATTTGCTCTTTTGACGGCATTCCGTTTGTGTTTTTAATGTAAAATATAGTACCGATCATAGCGTTTGATTATTCTCAGTGCTAAATATCAAAATAAGATAGTTGCAAAAATATGCGAAAGCATTTTAATGCTATACAATGATAGATACCAGTGCGTTGATTTAGAAGACTGCCCCGAACATAATTTTCTTATGTGGTAAAATAGCTTTTTGTATTATGCCGCTGGGCAATGACCACTCGAAGAACCTAACAGAGGAATCACATTTTCTTCAACATTAGATAAAGAAACTAAATCTTGAAATGCAATAGCTAGAAAGTTAATTTATTTGCTTCTAAAGTCAATAAATAAGCAGTTTTGGCTTTAAACAAATTCATTATTGGTCGTGGTTCAAATTCTCCGGTTTGTTCTTTCAGTGCATTAAATAATAGGGATAGAAGTTTAACCGTCGGCACAAATAGTTGATTGTATAGTTGTGTATGGTGGCTGACAGGGATTGCACTAACGATTCAACTGTTTTTACTTCTCCATACTGAAGTGCCCGCCCAGAATGTAATCTAAATTACATCTACTTTGATCAGAATTATAAACACTTTCTGCTCCATATGTATCTCCTTCAGTTTGGACTGATGTAATAAAAGTTTCTTCGATTTGATTTTATCGCTTTTTTCATTTAATGATTTTCAGTGACAGATTTGGTAATAACTATTCCATGTACTAATTTAAGTTTTTGGACTCACCTAAAGCTGTAAAGCTCTAACTTTCTCAAAGACGTGCCTACATCTAGGCTTGATCTTCGAATATTGATATCATGAACTGGTATTGCTTTCTCCATTGCTTCTATAAATTCATTAGTTTTTCACCATAAACACCTGTTATGAATAATGTAATGTGCCAATCGTTTTAACTGCGTAGTAGATTTTACCTTCTTATATCTGTTTTGTATGTTGCTCAATTGCACTATCTTTTTGTCTCTTTAATAGACAATGGAATTTTTTTTATATTTGAAGTCTGATTCCCCACTATCATTAGGATCCTCAAGCCAACAGGCTGGAAATTCATGTTGAGGCACTATTTGTATCGATTTTCGTGATGCTGATCTTCATATTTCAATGCAACTTCTTGCTGCATATCCATCAAGTCCTCATTTATGTTCTGCATCACGATACTTAACTAAATCTATTTAGGGTATCAAGTTTTGGCAAATTTAAATTTAGAAATGTAGTCAGCAGCAAATAAGAACGTTCATTGAATTGACATATTTGCAAAATGTACAGCGCTACCGCAATAGTACTACTATTTGACTGATTATAGCTATTTGCGTCTTATATACGTTTGTTAGGAGGTTGAAGTCACATTTTTAGAATAAAAATAAAACACATTGTTTGTTTTTAACTATAAAAAAATTCATAACTTTGACTAATTATTTAATCGTCCAATAAACATTTTGACGTATGCCTAATTCTACATTTACTGTTTAGATTTCCAACGCCTGAAGATGATTATATGTTCAAAGCTTTGGAAAATATGTTACATTAATAAAAATAACAAGTAAACTCCTTTATAACAATGAATGTTTTCTTAAATACGCACCCCCTTTATATTAATATGATATTAGAAATAAACAAACAACTCTCAGAATCACACAATAAGTGACCTTAGAAACAAATTAACAAGAAGAACTAAAAGTATAAAGAAGGAGGTGAGTTTCTGCGGATGAGGTTGAAGGTGAACCTCTCCTTGTGGCGCCTGATAGGGGATAGTTAAAAGGTAATGAAACTTTTCAATTTGAACCATTGCGATATCTACTACCATTTGAGAGTTACAGGGCTTTACATAAAATTTGCTGGATTTTCAAGGATAGCTTTTACCCCCTTAACGTACAGTTCAGCCGATACAAGAAAAAACATGTCTACTTAATGTTTTGACCCTTACTACTTATATACCAAGTTTAGAAAAAATCGGTGAGGTACAGTTCGTGCATGTCCCTTGTCAGTTAAATATTGAAGATATGGCATATGAACAAGCTCACGAAGGTCGTGATACTTTTCATGCAAAAGAGATATAAATTAAATGATTGCCTTGGGGTCTTATTTACAAACAATAAGACAAGTTCTTATTGTTTGTAAACTGAACCACATTTTTGTTTTCAAATCTTTGATTACTACATGTCATGTTTCAAAATTTTTTTAACGAGATTTGCAATTTTTAACAGCAGTTATAAACGGTATATCGAGTATAACGCGAAACTTGAGTGTTTTTTGTATTGATAGTATTTGGATACCACTTGCTATAATGTAACCATTAGTAAAAAGTAGTTAGAGCTAATAAATTTATAATTTCGATATTATAGCTGTTACCTATTCAATTCCAAAACAGAAACTTTGTCTTAACTTCCACCTATCCCCCACAGAGTGGGTTTCAAGTATTCATATTATCTTCTTGTATTTACACCTACTTTTGACTAACTATATTCATTGACTAGATTGTGCAAATATTTAGTAATAGTTTCAATTTTTTTGCTTTTCTTCTTTTTTTCCTATTCTAGATTTGAGATCCCTATTTTATGATGCTTTGTTAATTGTTACCATTTTATGTATTGCCTAAACATACCTATCACCTATCTTCCTCATTTCCGCTTAATTAACTAGATTAGGTTTCAGCGTAATTCTTTTTTTATCTACTACTGTTCTTCATACACATTTTCTTTCTACAATGTTTCTGTAACATATACTACTAGGTAATCCTATCCAAGACACTATTGTGACGTTTTTGCTAAAGAAACCATCGCGCTTTAAAATGCAATTTATCAAATAGCCGACTATTAAAATACCTAAGCGATTTACTAAAAATAGTTATTTTAAGTGACCCTGTTTCTAAGTTTAAAAAAACTACTTACGTACGAATAATAAGAAGTGAGGCAGGTTTAAACATTCAAACAAACTTACTTGCAAAATAAAACGCAATAAAACTGAAATTGCAATTTATTCTATAATTGCACTCACTCTTACGTAGGGTAATTTATTGACTTTTAACGTAAACGTTTTCAAAACGACTAAATCTTATATAAGAAAGAGTTAAATGACTTTTATCATACTCTTACATATTAACTAGCTTTATTACAGTTTTTACTCCCGTTTCTTTTTGTTCTTCAATAATAAAGCAAAGGTTATAAAGTCTACTAATCTAATAAAACGACAATATAGCGCTTTAATTAGCTACTAAAGTTTAAGTACATAGAAACTATTAAATATAAACATAAAGTAAATAAAGTACTTTTTATTAGATAAAATTTTAAAACGAAGTAGATGGAAGGAATCGATATTAATTAAATGTTTCCTGGATTTCCGATTCAAGTGTAATCGAGGAAGTGAAGACTGTTTTATTCGTCAATTGTCCGCCTTCCATAATTTCTAAATTTGATTGGTATTCAAACTGGTTATAGCTGTCAGAGTTTGATAGGTTAATTTTGTATGTAATATCCAAACGCATAACCTGTAATACCAATTCCTGTTTTCGACAGTTAATTTCCTTTTGCTGACAAAAATCCCCATAAGAATATTTAAGGATCCATTCAATAAATAGAAATACGTATATTAAAACGCTCGGTTCAGTAGGTACTTTAAATAGAACAGAATGATAAATTGTTGATGCAGCGGCATAAAATACAAGCGCTCCAAAGAAAATGCATTTTAAATCAGGAATACATAATGTATACAATAAACCGTTATGAATATTATTATTCCCTGTGGAGTTTCCATTTTTCGTTTTTCTTTGTTTTTGGTAACAATCATATTAAGAAGACAATAGATTTCTCTATGCATACTTTTTTATAAAAATTATTTTCAAAACAAACTTTTTTACTTCATGAATCATTTATGTTCCATAGTGTTTATAACCAAAACTACATAATGTATACAGGATGTTAATAAACTAATAGTACTCCGTGAAACAGGTGATAGGAAAAGTCATTTGAAATAGAAAATTCTAGTAAAAATTGTTTCTATCTCGCTCCGTTTTCGAGAAAATGTGAAAAACAGCTAGAACTATCTGGCGACGGTGTCGCACTAAAACCTTGATTATAGCCTTTTGCAAATTTATTTTAGACACTCCCTAATAAATCACTAGAAAGTTGAGTTCAATTTCCTAAAAAGTTTTACCTGGGATGAATCCTTTGTCATAAAACCGTAAATAATCTTCTGTTTGTTGTACCTACTTAAAAGGGGTGTGGGTTGTTACTTCTTTAAGCAACAGAACGGTATTGTACAAATCGTTTAAAACTCTTGTAATGTAAATTTACGTAAACTGTGGTTTTTGTTTAATGCTGGTTTTTAAGGAATAATTGAAAAAAGTAAATTAAAAAAGTTACTTGTAGCTAGTTTGATGTTAGGCTTTGCTGGAAACCATCATTCAACAAAATTTTACACAATTAATAGTACAGTGTAAATTGAAATACTTAGCCAAAAAGGGGATTATCGTGATTACCGAAAAATGTCTATTGGAAAACAATACAAGCTTAATTGCTGTTTGGATTGTTTATAATTTTATTTTGTGCTAATATCGAAGGTCTCTATAATTCTTTGACTTTAAGGAGTACGTGTTTTTTTTAGAAAAAGGAGATTTGTTAAAAAATACCTACACTCATCTTCGTATGTCAAGGTATGCCTTGATTAAAAATTATCTAAATTATTAGCATTGCAAAAAGATGTTAGAAAAGTAATAGTAAGCGTGTAATAAGCGTCCATTGCGCACTAAAAAACACTAAACCTGAAATGATTGCAATTACATGGCTGGTTGCAAAAGCTTGTTGCTCTAAATTCGGATGTTTTGAATTTTAGCGTATTTCCTGTACAAATAATTTGTCTTTTTTCCGGTTTAAACTAGTACCGTTGTACGTAGACTTCCTAGGGGGTGCACTTAAAGCATAAAAGCAGAACAAAGATGGGTTTACTTTTTTGACCAAGATAAAAGAAGATAGCTGACGGTAAAAGGAACAAACCACCCGCAATTTACTGGAATGTGGCTTGACTAGGGTTAAAGAAAGAGAAAGTGTGAAAGGAAAATTTCCTTTTCAACTAATGCAGAGTTGCCAATTCTCTTAGTAATTTCATTCATGCATTTTTCGTAATGCATTTTGTTCTTTTGTGGCTAAACTAATAAATTTACAAAAAAATTTTACAATACTTTTTTATTAGGCTAGATGAGACCAATCTTCTGAACAAATCTTAAAGTGAAACCTACATTAGTTATTGAATAATAACGTATGAAAGTCTGGAACTTTATTAATCACTTCTGGGAAAACCGTTGGGATTTGACCATGGTTGTATAAGACCTTTCTGTTTGTATTCATGTCCCCTACCACCAGTTTCCCGGACTAACACTAACACCCTGTATAAAACTGCCATTCTGTTATTTATACCTTACTTTGATATAGTAAGCAGATTATTTACTAGATACTATACTATTTTCATCAGCCTCTCATTTACATTTTAAAATTATGCACATACAAATTTAAAGTCTGAAATGAGTAATTCGCAACTAGCACAGAAACATGTAGATAAAAACAATACAACCACGTTTATAATAAAAATAACTTAAACCTACAAACAGCATGTACAAGATGTGACAGAATTTAAATATTATTCAAATCTTTTCCTTTTTGAAATACCGTCCCGTGGTTACATTTATTCATATTGTTTTGCGTCTCTAGTATCATCCAACAAAGTTAACTATACATCTTTTATGTTAGAC
>VTPC01008441.1:0-18612 GCA_011009095.1 Ignelater luminosus
CAACTTGCATCACATTTCAATCCGTCAATTTATATGAATCTGAATAAAAATTCCAAATCCAGCCATTAATGTCATTAAAATCTCATTGTTATGAAATGCTCGCTGTTGATTGTTTTTGTGAAATTAATAATACAGCAAATTGATTCTATCCTGACCTACAAATTAATGAAAACGGCCCGCGTGGAAAGTGTCCATAATGAAATACCTGTTATTAGTGTTGCTGTATAGCATTAAAAAAACTTAAATGTGAAACATGCATGCAAAATCTAACTTACGTAGATGATTTGGATCTTCAAGACAATTAATTATTTCATCAACAAAAACTTAAACAGAGGACGTCTAAAATTTCCTAATGATTGTCAAGAAAAACCTTTTTGAGTATTCATAACAAAAAAATATTTCTTGCTGAATTAACTCTAAATTACCTAACAGAAAGAGAGGCTTTTGCAAGATTTTCAAGAATGTGAGGTCTAAAAGAGTGAGAGAGAGAACTATAATAAACAGCATTACAAAATACACTCTTGATAAACTATTTGTGGCAAGAAAAATGATAGCCTTTGGAAAAAGTAATAAAAGAAAATTAGGTACTTTCAAAGCCACCTTTTGAAAAACATAAAAATAATAAAAATATTTCTTTCTCTTATTGTTTGATATTAAATTAGAAGATCTGCTCAATTATTATCAATCTATTTGTACTTTAATTAATTCTTACAATTATTATAATAATTTGACCGATTTGTGAGATAAAATTGTTATTTTTATGGTGACCAGTCTATGTAGGTTTCTCTTCACAGTAAGGAATTCTTAAATAATCAACTCATACACAATATCAGATTAACATTTGACATTGCATTGTAAAAAGTACGGTTAACTTTACCTAGGTAGGAAAAACATAAATGTGGTGGAAAGACACTGGAAAGAGTCAAGCAAAATAAATAAAAAAAGCTCTTAAAATAAATTAAATTAAATTCTTCAGAATAGTGAACACGAAAGCCCTGACAGGCCAATGACAAACTTTTTTTAACTGGAAATTTCTAGATGACAACTGGAAATCTTCAGATCACAAGTTGTAAATCTTCAGCTGACAACTGGAAATTTCCAAATGCAAACTGTGATTTTCTACTTTTTCTTTCTTCTTGACATTTCCAAGTGGTAACTCCAAATTTCTAGCGTTGTCTCAGTTGTCAGCTTTAAACCTTAATTTGTCATCTGCAGATTTCCAATTAAAAAAAATCTGGATTTGCCCTTCAGGGCTTTCGTGAAGAAAAGATTAAAATTCCTAGTTAAAAAATTTTGCATTGGGCCTTCGGGGGCTTTGTAAAGAAGAAATTAAAATTTCCAGTTAAAGAAAAATTACATATGCCCTTCCGGGCTTTCGTAAAAAAAAAATTGAAATTCTCACTTGAAAAAAGTTTGCATTGGTCGTTCGGAGATTTCGTTTTTATTTAAAAATTACGTTGTTATTTGGAAATTTTAACTTGTTATTTGGAGATTTCCAGTTGTCATCTGGAAATATCCAGTTATCACTCGTCATTTGGAAATTTTCAGTTAAAAAGGATTTTCCATTTGCCATTCAAGACTTTCGTTAACAAAAAAATTAAAATTCCCAGTTAAAAAATTTCTTCATTGGCCCTTTGGGGCCTTCGTAAAGTAAAAATGGAAATTCCCTGTTAAAGAAATGTTCCTTTGCCCTTTCGGGCTTTGTGAAGAAATATTGCAGTTCCCAGTTAAAAAGAATTTTTCATTAACCCTTTGGGACTTTCGCAAACAGAAAAAAAAATTTTCAGTTTTTTATTTGGAAATTGCCAGTAACTTTAGCTTGTTATTTGGAGATTTCCAGTTGTCATCTAAAAATATCCAGCGATGAAATGGAAGATTTCACCTGTCATCTGGACATTTTTAGTTAAAAATAATTTTTCATTTGCTCTTCGGGACTTTTGTTAACAAAAAATTAAAATTTCCATTTAAAACATTTTTTTATTGGCCCTTCGGGACCTACGTGAAGAAAAAATAGAAATTCAGTGTTAAAAGAGTTTCTCGCCTCCCCTTTCGGGATTTCGTGAAGAGAAATTGCAATTCCCAGTTAAAAAGAATTTTTCATTTGCCCTTCGGGGTTCTCGTAAAAACAAAATTGAAATTCCCAGTAAAAAAATTCTTCATTGGCCCTTCGGGGCCTTCGTGAAAAAAAATTTAAATTTCCTGTTAAAAAGAAATTTTGGATTTGCCTTTAGGGCTTTCCTAAAGAAAAAATTGAAATTTTTTGCTAGAAGAATTTTTCATTAACACTTTGGGACTTTTGCGAACAGAAAATAAAAATTTCCAGTTTTTTATTTGGAAATTGCCAGTAACTTTAGCTTGTTATTTGGAGATTTCCAGTTGTCATCTAAAAATATCCAGCGTTGAAATGAAAGATTTCACCTGTCATCTGGACATTTTTCGTTAAAAAGAATTTTTCATTTGCTCTTCAGGACTTTCGTCAATAACAAAAAATTAAAATTTCCATTTAAAACATTTTTTTATTGGCTCTTCGGGGCCTACGTGAAGAAAAAATGGAAATTCACTGTTAAAAAAATTTTTCGCCTCCCCTTTCGGGCTTTCGTGAAGAGAAATTGCAATTCCCAGTTAAAAAGAATTTTTCATTTGCCTTTCGGGGCTTTCGTGAAGACAAAATTGAAATTCCCAGTTAAAAACATTTTTTATTGGCCTTTCGGGGCCTTCGTGAAATAAAAATAGAAATTTCTTGTTAAAAAAATTTTTCTTTGTCCTTCCGGGCTTTTGTGAAGAAAAATTGCAGTTCCCAGTTAAAAAGAATTTTTCATTTGCCCTTCAGAGTTTTCGTGAAGACAAAATTGAAATTCCCAGTTAAGAAAATTTTTCATTGGCCCTTCGGGGACTTCGTGAAAAAAAATGGAAATTCCCTGTTAAAAAAATTTTTCTTTGCCTTTCCAAGCTTTCGTGACGAAATATTGCAGTTCCCAGTTAAAAAGAATTTTTCATTTGCCCTTCGGGGTTTTCGTGAAGACAAAATGGAAATTTCCTGGTAAAAAAATATTTCGTTTCCTCTTTCGGGCTTTTGTGAAGAAAAATTACAATTCCAAGTTAAAAAAATTTTTTATTGGCCCTTCGGGGCCTTCATGAAGAAAAATTTAAAATTCCCCGTAAAGTAATTTGTCATTTGCCCTTCCGGTGTTTCGTAAAGAAAAAATTGTAATTCTCATTTGAAAGAAATTTCTCATTTGCCTTTTAGAGCTTTCGTGAAGAAAAAATTGAAATTCCTTGTTAAAAAAATGTTTCAATGGCCCTTCGGGGCTTTCCCGAACAGAAAATAGAAATTCCCAGTTTTTCATTTGGAAATTACCAGTTGTCATCTGAAAACTTTAACTTGTTATCTGGAGATTTCCAGTTGTCATCTGAGAATATCCACTTATCATGTGGAAAATTCCACTTGTCATCTGGAAATTCCCAATTTTTGTTTTGTTCCATTAGTCTTTCGGAACTTTCTTCAGCAAAAAATTGAAATTTCCAGTTTTCCTTTGGAAATCTCCAGTTTTGATTTGGAAATTTCCAGTTAAAACAAAACTTTTCGTTGACTCTTTAGGGTTTTCGTAAACATAAACAGGATGGAATGTAAAAAGTTAAATTAAAAATTGATAAACTGAAAGGAATTTATTTCTATTTTTATGAAATCAACCAACATTTAAAAGTAGCAATTTTTAATCAACTACAGTCTACCTCAAATCTATGTTTCTGAGCAGAAAAAATTTAAAAATATTTTACGTAGTATAATCTGGTGAGAAATGTACAGGTATGCACATTGTATAATTCGCTATGCAACGATAGTAAATCAACAGCATATTTACGACGATGTCATGTCCTCTTTTAATAGAGACTTAGAAAATCCGGAAACTTACTAACTCTGAGTCCTGAGTTTGGTAACCGAAATTACAAGGAGAGTAAGGAGAACATACATTGATAGCAGTAGAGTAGCTTCTCTCAGGACATTTCGTTCATTGAGCAGCGTTAGAGGTAAAGAGGTTGTGTAGTCGAATGCATATGTCTACTTTATCCTAGGGTGAACACAAACTACTCCAGGGCGGAAAAGCTGAAAAAACCAAGACAGAACATGAACAACTTAACCTTGTCTGTTTCCGTTTCCGTGTTTATTGTGATTTCAAACTTTTTTGTTGTATTTTGTTGAATAGAAAAACTCGAAAGTTCTCTAGAAACAAAACATTTCTATCTTGACATTAGCTTTTCAAAGAACTAACATAAACTCTAATGTATCCTGTTCTTTTCAGCTTATTCAGGGTCACAATATTCCGTGATGAATTTAACTTCTGAAAACACATACAATAACATCAGAGAGACCTTTGAACCTTTTTGGAGTACCCCTATGAATAGATAAATAAATTACCATGTACACATCTAATTTGTCAGTGTTTCACTCAAATTCATTAAACTCACGTTAAATCTTTTAACGGGACGTTTCGAATAAAACAGAAATGAAAATGAGTTTTTACTATATTATTCTTTATCTTTTTGGACGCCCATCTTTTCCTAATAGAGTAATCCTTTGGGAAATTTTTGGACAGGTTCTGAAATTGGTTCAGGGATTTGACTGATATACGAGAAAATGTTTTACATGATGCGCATAAAATTTATAATGCTAATGGATAGAGTTTGGTAACTGAATTTAAAAACAGAACCATAAATTAATGAAATGTAAATGTGTGTATACATGCTGAATTTTGAGTTATTTATTCATTTAATTTGCAGTTTTCATATTTTTGAAAGCTACCATTTTAAATGGAAAGGAATGTAATTAGATTTGTGATCTAACACACAAAATTAAATAATCTTATGTTACCTGGAGCATTGCAAAGCTAAAAGGGTGATGTAACTAAAATAATTAAATTAGTTTATGTTGTGTAAGCAGAAGAAATGTAATTAGGATGTAATAATGTAATAAAACTAAGGGAAATTCTTTCTGTTACTTAAAACTTTAGAAAGCTTTGTATACAGTATAAATTTTATATTTTCCTTTTACAACTCTTCTTCCATGGTATAATGTGAACTTTGTTCTGAAATTATGTTGTAGAATGGAATAAAGTAATTACATAAAACTTCCTTGTTCCTTTCCTTGCTTATTTCTAGAAAGTGGGCAGTTCTACAAATTTTCTCCAGCTTTATGAGGTAATTAAAGCTGCTGAAAGAGTAGGTGTAACAAAAGTAATTACCTGCTAAATTTCGGTTTTATTTTCTATAAGTAAAAGCAAGCATTGTTTTTATTGTATTATACTCGAGACAACTTTAATAAATTATTATCTGAAATACAACAACTTGTTTTATGATGAAATAAAACAATGCGAGTATTAAAACAAAATATAGCTTATTATTTAGTATAAATAAAGCTCCGTTGGAAAATGTAAGCTGAAGAGACAAGAAATGTTAGAATAGATATTTTATCCCAACTACAATTTTATAGTGAACCGAACCGAAAATAATCCCTTAAGTAATTGTTGGCTCCTAGTTGTACCAAACTGCAAAAAAAGTAATTCAACACACGTAAAAATGTGATATAGAGTGCTTCTAAGGAATTACCTTGGTTATGACTTTGCAAAAAATATAATAGCTTGTTGTTCTTAGGATAAGAGTCTTTCTTGTGAGAAAGAAAAAACTAATTAGGAATAACACAATAATACCCAAGTTCTTCCGCAAGCCGTTTTCCTCAATCGTTATGGTATACTATGTAGTACGTGCAACTACCTAAAGAACGTGCTTTGGGAGCTTTATAATCTTCGTTATAGCACTTTCAATACAATCAATTCACGGTCATTTAACAAATAACTTCTTCCGGATTATTTCTATCAATAACTTATTATAATAACAGACTTTTGCGAATAGCTACGGAATTCCTTATAACAAATCCACTTTGTGCTTGTTTTCTACGTAGTGTATATCTATTAACATTGTTTCTTGAAAGACTGATGAAACTCAAGCTTATTATTTAGATACTTTATATTATAATAACAACGCTTGAGAAGTCTCCAAAGAAAATCTTGGTATTAAAAGTAATTCTGTTACAGACTTTGAGAAATTATTTGCATAACCAAACAATAGTTAATTAAACGAAAATAATTGGTTGTATGCTTAAATATTAGTATTATACTGATTATAAATTAATTTTCATTCATTGCTTTCAAATATACATTTAGAATTAGACAAAAGAGATACTACTACATCTGAGTTCACACAAGATAATGGACGCCCTTTGGTCGGTTACGTCACTGCAGCCACAATCGGAAAACCCAAACGGCTGCACTATCGGTTACATCTGAATGTGTCTTTACCGTTGAAATGCCTTTTCGAACTTGTGGTGGGAATTTGTTTCTAACCGATACGGGTAATTAAGTGATAAATACCGACAGTGACGTCCTATAATATATCGTTACCTACGTAAAAATGGTATTTTGTTACTCTAATTTATTGTATCGGAGTACGAATTTGTTTCGGTTGCATTACGCTAATCGATAGAGTGAACATAATTTGGAGTTATCACCTATCCAACAATTAATATTAATTTTCAGTAAATTAATAATGGGATATACGTAGGTATAGAAAATTTAGATCTCGAGTTGAATTCGAACCCTTATCAACGCATTTCTAATTAAGAGAGCCAAACTTTCCTTTTGAAAGGTGTCATAGCAATACAGAAAAGCTTCAGTTTCAAGATTTCTCTTTTATTACTCTTCTAGTTAATTCATAAATAGTAATTAAAATATACCCGTATTGCTTTACGCTTGAGACGCGATTTAAGAGAATTTCTAAAAACACGTGCTACATATTTTCATGTTTCATAATGAAACGAGTATCCCTTACGACTGCAGAATAAGCATACAGAAAACTGCAATTGTGTTTAGATCAGAAGATGGGCAACAAAATTTAGTATCAGTTACTTAATAACCTAAATTTATCAAGGAAATCAAATAAACGGAACAAAGCCCACTAGTAGATAGTCCATTAAGCTTCGGTTCTTTTTGGCAAAACAGGCAAGTTTACTTTGTTAGAGTGATACGTCAAAATATTGTCTTTGTACAGTTGCAAAATGTTTCAGATGCAAACAATTTATAGTTTTCCTTGAACTCTAAACTATCACACTGCTGTCTTCTCCTCCAAAACGTTATAGCTAATAAGTTGATATACACTCATAACATGGCAGATATGGGCAGGATTATTATTTTTCTTGCCCATTTTAAAGAACATAAAGATTTAAATTGCATTAATTCTCAAAAAGTATGTAAAGCAAAATTTCATTTAAACTCGATATCTCACTAAAAAAATTAAAGAACGAGAACTTCCAATTAAAACATTCAAGTATGCAACTAAAAGCTACCTACTCGAAGTCTTTGAGATCACTTGTAATTTCTTTAAAGTTAATTTAAGAAAATTTACAATTTCCGTTTTATGATACTATAGTTGGGATTCTTACCTAACTAATTACTTCGAGCTTTGAAACATTCCGTGAAGAACTTTATATTAACGAGATTCTAACTCTAGAAATATTTCATCTTCATACTTTTAAAAGCCAGTCAAGCCTATAAAAGGTAGAGTGTAATGTATAATATACTTTTAAGGTTTGAAAGTTTTTAAAACATATCTAGTAATTAGTATCCGTCTTGGTTAGCGTTAAAATCCAGAATTTTAGGCAGTCACAATCTACAAAAATTTATCACTTCAATTACAACTTATTTTGTTTTCTTGTGGTTATATCTTAAAAGAGCAAGATTACAGAAGCAAAATAAATTTGATTTGTTAATATTTTGTATTACATATATACTACGTACAGCTATGGCTGATGGCACAAATGGCGCTTGTATCAATTTCACTATCAAACGAGCCTCCTTTGACCTCTTACATTTACAAGTGAAATGTTTAATTTCAAACAGCAGTAAATATATAGTTTTTAGTTTTTTATATTAACGATTTATTCTCGACGACTTATTCCTTTGCTTAGCCGAATTAATTTTTACTTGAGTTTTGTAATTGTAAAATTTATTCACATACAACAAGATAATATCTACCAGCTAAACTTTTTTTATGCTTATATAGAAGTCATTATAGGGTTACCATTAATATTAATGCAGACGTTATTGGTTAAATAAATGACTGTAGTTCAGTGTTACTCTACGACGGAATCAATACGCTAATACTAGACGTTGTTTGCATTCTACATTACTGAAGATTTCTAGCAACATAAATCTTCCATCTTCTTCCTGATTTCTGGATACTTCTTTAACTGATTATAGTGTATCGTAAGATTGTTTTGGTAATCACACCGATTACTAATTGGTATCCTCCAAATTATCTAGACAATATATGTGATCAATTTAAAAGACATAACCTCGGCATTATAAAATATGTGACCTCGGTTGGGCATGGAACAGAAAGATGGAAAACTTGTTTATGTGCATGGAATATGCCAAATTGTTTTTTCTTTTCTTCTATGGCCAACCAAAGACAAAAATTTTATATTTCATTCTACACATCTTTAATTAAAAAACAAATAGATTCTCTTTAAACCTACAGTTTTTAAACCTTTGTCTAACAAATGTAACTTCATACTTGATCGCTAAATAGTATTGAATCCAAACCAGACTAATATTTATACCTTCATTAATAGTCACTTGTCTATAATAGATGCTCCGAAGTTACTCTCCAGTTAGTCACAACCTATACTAGACTTGATTTTCGTTTTTTAACCGAGTTATTGCACAATTAGACAGACCACTTAAAAGAATTAAAGTAACTTTTAATGACTGACTCTTGGAATTGTTGTACTGGCGTTTTGAAAAACTGAGGAGTTTTCAAATTTGTTTGAAGGCAAAACCATAACTCATTTAACCAGTTCCGACTGTTTATATTTTCTTCCAATGTTTGTGACTTGCTTTTTAAAGCTCTGTTACCTGGATACGTTACCTAGATTTCTGGTTTGTTGGTTCTCCTTAGCTATAGTCTATTTCATTTATGTTTGAGACTGACCTTTTACACACCCTTGAACAATTATAGAATAATAACTGGAGTTCTAAAACCTCGGGTAGTAAAATTTATCCCGAATAAGTCAGAAGCTACTGATTCTTAGAAAATTATTGATGAACTGCATCCTTTGATGAGGTTACATCATCTTTTGACGTATTTGTTTTTTATTAAACAAGTAAAAGCCAACTGTGTATTTGAACTGATTATGTCCAGGTGATGGTACTAGTAATTGGCCTAGGAAAGATAAGAAACTATGTATCATTGCGGATAACTCATTGGAAAAATAAGCGCAAAGAAAACCAACAGTGAAAAACACGCTTGATTACAAAAACAGCATGCAACGGTTCGTTACTCGTCGTCATAAAATTATTTAAATTTTCTAAAATTCCGCCAATATTTTATTACTTTAAGTTGATACGAGAGTGTCATAAAATAATGTGGATGCATACTCTCGACTTTTGTATGTTAATTTTTATAATTTATCGTTGAATTTTAAATTTGATTTGTTCATTGATTAAATTGAATTAGGAATTCTATATTTTCGAGTTTTTCTTATTTAAAATCATCGTTTATGGGAAAATGCGGATACTATTGAGTTTAGGGGAATCCCCCATAGAAATATCCTTCAACGGTTCGATTTTAACATTTTTTTGAATATTCGTTATTTTCCCATCTAAAAATCTTGTATTTGATAATTCTTTAGAAATTTTAATTTAATTTAAAAATGTAGAATCCTAGGTCTTGGATTTTCTCCGTAGTTTTAATTTGTATCATCTTAGTCATTTCACATTTTGAAATTTGCCGGAAGAATTGGACTCTTCCTAGCGCGAGGTCTTTCCGTTTTGATCCGAGACAAAGGAGGATTGTGAAAGAAGTTGCACGATCAACAGGTTGTTTGTGATTTGCAGTTAGAATTTTGCAATTAGAAACTAGATTTTTTCTGCGAAGTCTGAACAAATATTGTGTTAATTAGTTTCTTCGTGTTGTGGAATTTTATTTTAGCCATTAGACCTGGAAAGAACCGAGATTTTTTTGTTGGTTCCCCATATGTATCCTTTATAAGGGTGTGTCCATGAATGGTTCTTGAAATGGTTTCAAGTTAAAATCCTGTCACTACTATTCAAAAAATTAGAATAATATAAATTTTATATTAATTTGAGCAAGAAATTCAGCAGAGGTTCATAACCTCACAAATTTAACCCTTCGTTAGTCGCGCGGTCTACGGTTGTAGACCACTCTTCTTTAAAGAGTGGCCAATTACAATAGATTGTGCCTACGCGCCCACCCCGCTCAATAGCTGTCGTTTATATTCCCACATAGGTTGTCAGCATGCTAAATGTCATGGAAGAATGATATCTACCGTTTTATCAGTACTTAAAGACGACTGGTCTACAACTGTAGACCAAGCGCCTAAACAAGTTACAGTTTTCAGCTGACTCGAGAAATTATTTTTCGCAATATAACTGGAAACAATTAGCTTACTAGAGAAGAACGGACATCACTAGTCGGTTTCCAAGAAAAATACACTATAGTCTCGTACTGCCCTAAGAAAATTAAGGCTGTTATACTAATTTCTTCAATGTATCATAATAATGCTATTGACCCCGACACTGGTGATAATAAAAAGAAACACGAAATCATGTCAGACAATGTTATATTTTCCCACTGGCCCACAACAAGTCTACAAGGAAATTATGCCAAAAATGTAACCGATATATATGAAAAGACCATCTTAGAAATATATGCACTGAATGTTTATCCGATGAGAAAATGTTTCATTTTTCCCCTTATGTGTTAATAATTACTTATAGATACTGTGTTCTATGTTACTTATTATTTACTGTTGGACATTATATTAGTGGGAAAGTATCACTGTTTTGCTTTTTACTAAAATAAAGTTTATTTGTTTGCCTCTTTTCAGTTACTTGTCAACAAAGCCATAAAGAAGCATAATCGTGTTTTTAATTTTGTTACACTATAATTTTCAAATTTAAAGGTACAAAATGTATTCTATATCAAAGTAGTGGTATAAAGCAATATATTTCTAAAAAAACTTTTTTTTAATTTGTAGATCTTTATTATTACACTACAAAAAAAGTATGGTCTACGAATGTAGACCACGCGACTAAACTCGTCGGCAGAATCCGCGCGCCTAACGGAGGGTTAATGGTATTAGGTAACAAACAAAACCCAGCAATCAGCCTTGAATGTATAGCTTCTCATGGGAATGTGCTAAAACCAGAAAGTACATACATCTTTGTGAATTAAACTGTGAGTTAAATTTATTTTGTCTTTGAAATTTGTTCATACGACAAGGTGAAACTGGTTATATTGCAATTTGGTGACAACTATTGGGTTTTTTTTGAACTAGTGGTTATTGTTAAAATCCACTTTTTTGTAATAATTAAATATATTCGATATTGTGGATATCCATTTGTTTATAGACAATTAGTTGCTATCAATGATATCCACTTGTTTCATGATTATAAACACATTTAATATTCAATGATTCAAATACATTCCAAATTATGAATATCTATTTGTTTATTGATAATTAAGTACTGTTCTTGATGTTTATTGGTTAACCTAGTTGTTAAATAAACTAGAGTGACGTCACCTCTATTTAGTAAGGATTACTTAAAATTAAAAGGGTTTTTCACTCGTGTTAAAGAGTGGCCTTCTCTTTTTATTTGTTTTTTTTGTGTTTGTGTTTCTGCAATAAACATTTTAATTAAATAAAACTATATATCATTTTTTGTGTCTTATATTTTATTGATAAACACCACGTCTGTTTTGGAATTTTGAGTCTTTCTTCCAATTTTAACAAAAAGGCTCTGGCGTCCAACTCGTTTTGATTGTGTTTAAGATAGAAATTTAAATAACAGACTTGTGGTTTATCATAGTGTTGGCAAACCCCAATTTGATTTTAAAGCTATCTGACACCCACGATCCATAATGAGATGAGTCATGATAAGCCGGAGGATATCTGCATTAAAGTTATTTGGTGCGTAACCTTTGAATTGGAAATAAACATCCTTTAAAGATTGTTAGAAGCGCTAAGTAGACAAAGAGGGTGTGGGTGTGTACACTATTAGAAGCTCTAAAGCACGCTGGCAAAAAGTTATTTAAACACATACTACATAAATAGATTTATTTCTGTTTCATGATGATTACGACGATAAAAGTGATGCAGAAAATTTTAATTGCTATAAAAACCACTTAAAAATTCATTTCCTTAGATAGTACGCTTTTTATTCTACACACCCTTCAAAGTACTTGAAAGATTGCAAAACATGCGGTTGCTTGGTTATTCTTATTGTTGTATTCTAAAAAATAGTTATTTGTGGTACAAGAGAAGTAAATTTTAACATCGATCTCAAAAAATTTTTCAAAAATCTAAAGAAATGTTATTCTACATTACGAATTTACTTTTGCAAGTAATCGTAAGATAGCGTTGGTACTCATGGCATCCAAGACGTATCTAAGACAAAACCAAATAGAAATTAAACAACAGGGAGGAAAAATTACTTTGTCTCCTACTCAGATATAATCGTCAACTTTCGGCCACAAAATGAGGGTCAAAAAGCCTACTTTCTAATAAGGTCGATAAAAAAAATGAAATTTTATTTCTATCCAACATAAAATTAGCTGTGCCAGTAATAAGGCGTGTCTAAACGTAACAGATACATTTAACACGTTCGCTACCGCCGGCCACTACAGTGGCCTTTGTGGTTTCTCCTATAGTAGCCACACATTTACATCCATGGAAATATAATAAAATTTTACCCGGTTCAGGAATGAAACTAGTTAGCAGTTGCTCGGCCCCTTATCAGCCTATTCCGCCACTTGCGACCACTATGGTGCCCCTCGGCACTTAATTTAGTACAAGAGATTTACCACATGGCGTGTGGAAAGAACTGTTTTGATTTGTTCGATAGTTTTGTGAGTTTTATGTGCTTTCGCTGGATTGCAGTGTGTGTTTTGTGTATGTAATTTATTTCCAATAAATTTACTTATCAAAATATCGTCATTGTCATTTTGTACAGCAAGTATTGCAACTGCCACTAAAGTGGCTGTTGGTCTATATTATTCCCAGGCCATGCAATGGATCAACTATCACTATAGTGGTTCAACGTCAAAAGGGCACAAAACGATTCCTGAAACTACTACTATAGTAACTGTACCGGAACCGTTAAAACATTCCAAGTAGTTCCATAGTTACGGGTTCGGTCAATAGAGGAGGACTTCAAACTGAGTCCGGTAGCGAACGTGATAAGAAACGTATAGGATGTTTGAAAATAAAACAAGATATACTTTAATCGTTTATAGTTAATTTTGTAAATGCCGGTAATGCTTCTCTATTTTGAGTATTACTGATTGTACCAGAGATTTCTGTACAACCTCAATTAAATTTAGAAAGTTTACTACATGCAACCAATACTGATGCCAATATAGTTGTGACGGCGTGACCCGAACGCGGCACTTGCACTTGATCCTCTCCCAGATTTTCAAGGTCTAAAGGAAGATCCGAATACCTCGGCAACTGTGTTGCTCTTCTCGTCCAAATCATATTTTCCTGATAGAGAGTTCTATAAAACTTAAACGTTTTTTTATGCAGAAATGTGTCTCCGGGTCTTCTTGGGTTACTCCAACAAACTCTCTTGCAAATATCCAAGTTATTAACGATTTCGTTGCTGAGTTCTAGAATACGAACCTAAATTGTGGAAATTATATTGAGACTCTTTTTCTTCAAACTGTGCAACGTGTATTCCGTGTTCAGGGGAATGTGTTGTACCTTGAAGCTTTTTTTAGGTTTCAGTTTTTTCCTTAAGACTTTTTAAAACTAATTAGTTTTGATACTGCTATTACGAGTATAACTAGTAGTGGTTCACTGTAAGAAGAAAAAATGCAAAAGTTTATTATAATTCTTTAATAATAATGGTAGTGACAGTTGCGAGTTGTCTCGAAGTACAAGAAAGCCTTGTGCCTTAGAACAGTTGTAATTGTACCTATCTTGGGAAATTATAGAAAAATAAAACAAAACATTAGCTTTACATTATATTTTCTAACATATTAGATATTATCAGACATTAAAGTCAACTGAAAAAGAAAATTGTTCCCTTCAACATTCAGATTCTCCCACTATGTACTATTGGCTTTGGTGACTTTTTTCTTATATCTGAATAGCAAATCTTATAGATTTCTACACTTTTGATGAATATTCTACTGTTCATAATTTTTTTCAGATAAACCATTTAATATCCCCGTTTCCTAAGGTCCTTTTTATCTCAGCTGTGTAATGACAAACAGTTTCTCTTGTAATTTAACTAACACAAAGTCTCGTTTGCCCACCAAAGTATTTTGTATTTCCGTGTCTATATCTGCTTCTTCAACTAACTTTTCTAAGTAACTGTCATCGTCACTACTAGTATCTTTCATTCAATACTGTCGTCATCTGAACTTTCTTCTTGAAACTTTTTTCTGGCTACTTTTTAAACTTTGCTGGACCTTTTTAGATAATCTTCTTCTATGTCCTTCTTTTCGAGATTCTCTCAGTATTCTCAATTTGTCTCTTTTTTTGCCTCCTGTGGTCTTTCTTGGAGAAGCTTTGGGGTACGGTCTTATCATCTGAGGGTTTACAAGATTATTTATTTTTCTTAAGGCATTTCGGGGTTGATTAAATGGTCGAGGTTCTTCTATACTTGAAACTTCTGGTATTGCTGCAGTTTCTACGTCTGTATTTGGGCGGTCTGTGACAAAAGTATTCAAGAATTCATTATCCTTTTGTGATATTTTGTTGAGCAAAAAGCCTTTCGGGTAAGCTTTGCCTACAATGTCAGTAATTTGGTAGGTTTTCCTAGATTTTGAAGCATTCATTCACTAACAGTTTGATTATAATAAACCTATACTAACCAAGGACAGAGCGGTTTAACAGCTGCAACTTGTGAGAGGGTGGGAACGTAAAGTAGTACCACGCCATTAGATTTTTCCAAAGTGATTAAGGGAATTGATATATGACTGTCATAGTTGTCGAACAGCAGTAAGACTGAAATCTCTTTAGTTGGTTAGACGTTTTCAATAAGCTGTTTCATATACTTCTTTATTGGACCAACCTGATGGATTGGTGGTACCAACTGTGGCCGGCTAGTTCCATTTAGCATGTGTTGTTTAAAATAAACATGCGGGGAATAATTATTATATTTATACCGCGTTCCTTTTTGGAGCTATAATAAATTAATTTTCTACGTTAATAAGCGTGTAAACGAGAAATCCTGAAACACGCCAACTTTTAAATTTAAAATGACATTACCTCCCACTTCAACTCCCTTCCAAGAGGCAGCAACACCACAATTTATTTAAATTGCATTAGAAGTCATGTGATACCTTGTTTCATAGAACATTTATTTGCCTATTTAGCAATGTAACTTTTTTAGATTTCGTTGATTCGTTTACAAGAAAATTCGATTTTTAATACTGTAATGTGCAGTTACAATTAAATACATTGTAGCGTATCTCAATGAAGTGTTTCCAAAGAGATGGATTGGTAGACATGGTACAATACAATGGCCAGGCCGTTCTCCTGATATGACACCACTTGATTACTTTTTTTGTGGTTATCAGAAATCAAAAGTGAATTATGTTACGTTTCAAGTATATTTTTAGTAAACACATTCTAAAATCTGAAATCGAATTCCGGGTGCCGTTCAGGTAAAGATTTAATGAAGCGGAGCTAATTGCGGCAGGCGCCCTGCAGAGAGCCTGCTACTTTGACTTGAAAGTAATGGTGGTGTTGCAGAATGGGTTGCCTACACAACTGCAAATATCTTAGAACTTGTTATAGCCCTGTCCATTCTCTTTTTTGGGGGATTGTATGTGCGTTTCAAAATACAACAGCTTCCCCTATTACTGCCTAATATTAAATGCCGATTTTGTTTGTAAATTTGTTTATATTGTGTGTTGGATTTAAGAGATTCTGTGGGTGCAGTATTTTTCACTTCAATTTCCATCTAAACCTTGGAGTTTTTATTAAAACTTATTTTTTGAGCTGTGCAACTTTGATTTAAAAACTGTTTTTTTTTCTCTTCTTTCTACTAAAATCTCGTTTAGGTTGTGTACTAGCAAAAAGAAAAAACCAAAATAGTCCGATTCGTTAGGAATTCGGGTTATCAAGTTTTGCAATTAAAACTAGAATTACAAAAATCTTACAAGCGATTACTTATACCTCATCTTATGGTCACAAAGGTGTAAAAATTTTATTTTGTGGATACATTTGGTGATTGTTTTTGAATAAATGCTTGGCACAGCTTGACTTATTTGGGACGTTTGTGTTTGTATTGACGTATGTGTTATTTGTATCTAATACTAAAAATTCCTAGTATGTACAACGTACATAGAATTACACAAAATGTAGTTGTTTTCGAAAATACCTGATTTCATGTTATCCTGGTGTTTTATCGCGTTATTACCTTGGAATTTCACGAAGTAGGTAAATCATAATCTATAAACGAGTCTTTGTCGTTATTCAAAGCAAGGTTTACTGAATTTTAAACGTAAGGGTAGGTAAATAGGAACTTTAATTCTTCTCACGTAAAACGTAAATCAAATGAGTTCTCGTTAGTAAGAGCAGAATTATTATTTAATTTCTTAAAAATTTACAATACCGACTCATTCAACAACCATTTCGGAGAATATGGACTCGACTAAATAAAAAAGTGCATTACAGCTTTAATCAGAATTTTGCTCATTTTTCAAGACAGTTAAAAGTCAAAGAATTATTTAGAATTGTAATTTAACACAAATGTCTGTTTTATTCATAAAAGCTGTTTTAATTGTGTACGTTAATTTTATTTGCAATTTACACTGTATTTTAGTTGTAACGGGAGTTATCAGTCAGTAATGCCAAACATTTAATTAACTTAAATTGATAATATCAATGTGGATATCCAATCGGTAATTTTCCGAAATATGTTTTATATTTGTTGTTTAGAGGTAGCCTATATTGATGCCTATCCACATCCAAAATGCCAATGTAAAATCAATGAATTCAGCTAGTAATACTATTACACTGTTATATTACAATTTAATTAATTAACAAAGTGTACTGTTTTTCAATCCACGCACATTATTTTTTAAAAATGACTTAACATTCATTCATCTGTTTAGCAAGAAGCAAATACATGGGTAAAATCATCTAATCATTTTTTACAATGCTATCCTTTTCATAACTAATAATAATAAAAACAAATTCCAAATTGTTTAGCAAGAAATACGTACTTCTGTGTGGTTTATTTTTTTGTTGTTTAATACCTAAATTAAAATTTCTCCAGCTGTAGTTTACACACTTTTAATATTGTTAGCATAAATTAATTTAAAACCACTGAATATGTATGCTAGTTAGTTTTTTGATGGTCTGTTGAACAAGCGTTTGCATTAGAGTTTACAAAATTATAACAACTAGTATGTTGTGAACATAAAATAAACAAGCACTACATTAAATTACCATGGTCAAATAATATGAAAATATAATTTTATACAAAAGGCTCTAAGGATAACCGCATTTTGGGAAACAATTTTAACATAGGAATTACCACTTTACAAAACACGTTTAAAATGTGAATTCATAAAACTTTTCAGAAAAGTTTAAAAATCAAATAAAATCTCGTTTTCAAGTATAATCATAAACTAGTAGAAGTAATATCACTGTGGGAGTGTCAAACCCCTTTGCAAGTCTTTGAACTCGAGTTACCGCTGGGGTCGAATTCGTTTGTGTTTTTATTAGTTCGTTCGTCTTCCTTTAGCGATTTCTTCTTAGAAACAGACGCCTCCTCCGTTCTGTAGGTTATTCTAGATTTATTCGGGTTTTACGCACGTGACTTTCGAGTTCAAATGAAGAACGGAGAATGGGAGAGAAATCTGCAGTTTAAATAACCACAGAGCCTACGAATGAAATTACCAGTTGTTTTCAGTTCCATGTTCGTAGGGTATGTTTTATTTATTTGGTTGATTTGTAGGCAGCGAGACTTAAAAGCTACTTCGTTAAACTCATATGTTGCTGAATACTAAATTTCGTTGAAAACGTATGGGAACTGGGAGTCGTTTTTAATTTTTTATAGAGTTTTCCGAAAGGAAATGGAATATTATTTCATTTTTCTTGAGTTGTACATTTAAAAAATTAAAATGTTAAGAGATTCGTATGAATCGTACATATAAAACTTAGCTATTGCATGTTGTTGACAGTTTAATTAAAAAAATTAGTCTTCTTTGAACAGTATGTATAAGGCTTTTGATGTGTCAATGTTCATTCGGGAAAAGAAAACTTGCAACCCATACCAAATAAAGTAACAAAATCCTTATACATCAATTCTACATCAAAGTAAAAGGTTCAATTACGCTTGGTCGTATATAGGTTGCTTCATTAAGGTGAACCGTAACTGCTTTAAATTGGCAATTTAAAATGAAAGGAATTACAGGAAGGTTTCTGAGAATTCAAAAACAAATTGAGTAAATACAATTTAAGGTAGAACATTAAAGTGTACGAATATGTCATAGAAAAAATATTTATATTGGCGCTAAAAA
>VTPC01008442.1:0-71083 GCA_011009095.1 Ignelater luminosus
TTTTTCTAATATTGCAGAATATTTTTAGTGGAAACACAACCGCTATTGGGATACAATAGATTTCAACAGCGATGACTATGGCTAGCAGATTGTTTTTAAAACCTTTGAAGCTCACAACCCTACTTTAATGAACGCTTTTATCTAAAACATGTCCTGTTCTAATATCGACAGCTAGGTCTGTACAATTCAAAATTGCGTGCTAATGCTGATTGCTTATGCACATACTATGTAACTATAAATTATTGTAAAATCTCTACAAAATACAATCTCTAATCTAAGCTACGAGTAATTGTCTAAGCATTAATCTCAAGTAGAGGCCATATTTTTGAAAAAAAAACCATCTAAACATATTCTTTTTCGAAGCAGTCAACGTCATAGAATCAATCAAATGTTAAACAAACCCAGAGATTTATACGTTAATTAGGAAGTGCGCCTAGCTAAATTTATGGGGTATTTTAACGGTTCAATAAAAAGAAGACATAAATGTTAGGGTAGAAATGATTGCTAATATTTGTGTCTTTGAGATTAAAATATAAAATGACGTAGTATGCGGAATTTTAACTGTCAAAAGTTATACAAGTTATTTTTAAAAGTATGCCATAAATTTAATGTATTTGTTTATGTACACAGTAAATGTAATGAGATACGACGTAAATACCCTACGGAAGCGAGAGACTCCTCTATTACATAGGTAACACACAACCAAGGCAAATTCAGGTACAATCATGCAGATTGTTTGGCATGATAGGTATATTGTGTTTAACACACTAAGAAAAGGATCATATTGCCAAAGATCGGCAATGATGATTAAAGTTATTTATATTTTCTGTTTGTTTGTACACCTACTGATTGTTAAATTACTGTTAAAACCTCCTAAAATGTTCTAAATGAGAATTTTTATCTGCCGAGTTTTTAAATCAGCTTTTTTCAATAGCGAATTTATGTCTACATACATTTTTGTTTATTTGAATGTATCTTAAATGGGGATTCTTTTCAAAAATAAAAATATAAAAAAGTTAATACCCAAATAATAATTCTAGAAGAAGGATTATAGAAAAAAATTTCAAATATTTAGTTTTATTGAATTGTTATTACAAACGTTCGAACAAAGAAAGACTAGAAATCAAAAACAATGAGCATGAGTTGGTAAAATAAGAAATTGAAATTTGATCAAATGCAAGAAGTTCTTATTATATATTAATATGACAAACAAATACAAGAGGAAACTGTATGAAACAGATAAGCAATAAAGACTAAAAGCTCACTATAGGAAAAGAACATTTTTGTATTCAATGAAATATGCCTTTTCACGTCAGTGTTAATAAACTGTGAATGAGTAACACAAAGAGCAGCTTTAGTATTTACAAGGGTTTACGATAAAATCGGACCGTTACCTAAAATATTTCAAGAATAATTAAATTATAAATGATAGACGTATATGTACATTTTATAGTAAGGGATAGAGGTGTGATATACACTTCATTAATTCAATCAAAAACAAAATTAACTAATTAAAAGAATTACTAGTTTTACATACCAATTTAAAGTTAGCAGAACTAGATAGTTGAAATACCGTATCAATGCAGTACTTGCTATCTTTGCGTCATTTGTTGTAGACAGAAAACTTCATAAAAAGTGATGAAATTCTTACATTTTACAAGAGTTTGCAATAAAGATGTTTTATTAAAACCACTACAAAATCACGGAAACCCACAAAAGTTTCAGTTTCAAAATTAATTTAAGAAAGTTATTAAGATTTTCTCTAGAAATTATTTTGAAATATAAATTCTTTCTACAAAATATTCTTTCTTATTAAATCTTAGAATTTATATTTGTGATATTAAATGAATATATGGAGAACACTGAGTTTGATTTATTTCAATTTCCTCATGAATTCTAGTAATTCGTTGATTTGTCAGTTTATAATTTTCTTTATAAACTAACAGTAAGTAAAAAATCTTAAAGTTAGATAAAATAGTTGAAGTTACATTTTGCACACTGTAATGGCACTGTATAGCTCTCGATGGGTCGGTCTAGATCTATTTAATTTGGTATGAGGTTTGTTTTGACATTTGACATTACCCATCTGTAAACGACGATTCGTCCTCTTTGCGGAAAGAAAGAAACTGACAACTTCTCGATTTGAGAGTTTCCACCAAAAGGACGAAGCGTCCTGTACAGATGGTTTGCATCAAAAGTGTAAACAATGTACCTATGCAAAACTAAATAAAGTGCGACCGACTCGTCAAGAGCACGACAGTTTGTATGTAACAGAAAGGGATCGACGTTTACGCACCGCGCACTAGAAACCTAATACATTACAAATACATTTAGTACATTGTAGTTTGCTAGGTTTACACGAACACTCTAATATGCCTTGACCGCCGAATTTTAATGACACTGCCCTTCTTACACTGATATTTTTTTCATTTGAATATCTTCTTTTCTTAAAAAATACTGAGCAAGCCAAAGTAAGACTTTCTGCTCCACACCATCTTTTTATTATACCATGCTTACTCCCAATAATAATTAAACACACAATGTTTCTAGAATCACAAGAGCCTCTATCGACTTTTGGAATACTTAAGAGCACACAATCGTCTTCTTTAAAACAGCGGATTTTTCTCGCTGAACTGCTTAGCATGTTTTGGGCAGCTTTTATCATTTTATTTCTATCTTCCTGACGTTCTCTGGAAGTATTTTCTTTCATGTAGTAAAGGTTAAAACACAGTTGAGAATTATTTTTTCTATTTCAGTAAGTGCAAAACCGATTCTCAGCATTACATGAAACGCCTAAGAAATCTAGCCACTTAGTACTGTAATTTGGTTTGGTTTCATCAAGTGGCCGAAACATGAACGCGTTTCGTGTAATGTCTAAAATATTTAGCCTTTTGGTGAAACATTTATTCATTTCACGCAAAGCTTATAACACAGTTACGCATACTGTACGATTTTACTTCAGTTGGGCAATTGCAAACACTACACTGTTTATTGCAACCTAAAGGTGCGCATTTCGGCTGCATGAGTGCTGAATCAGCGTCACTCGAGGAAATAAACTGAGCCTACGGTGAGCCGCAGGGCCCGATTTGCTGAATGCCGGTACATCAAAGTGAGCGCTTGAAATTTGCGTGCTCGATTTGGACAGATTAATTGACAAAGTTTGCATTCGGCAAACAGCTGTTAATTTTCTTAAGCGCAGTATTCTTTAAGTTATCAACATGGAATGGTCGCAGGAGCAATATGTATACTTTTAATAGACATACAATTTTGAGATGCTACATATGAAATGCTTTGAGCATAAATTATATTTTAACATTATTAAAAAATTTTGCCCATCAGTGTTTTCGCTTCTTATTTTTCTTGCGTAACAATTGGTACATTATAATAAAACTGGCACTAGCCAATGCAACTTTATTCTTCATGGTAAAAATGTAAATGCTCAACTGATGCTCGTGTGCATCCCATGGATCGGTGCTCGTGCGCTTCGTAAACGAATGCGCACTAGAGGTCCGCATGAGCGAAAATGTGCTGATTCGGCGCCCATGCGGCCTAAATGCTCAAGTGAATACGCACCTTAATAATGCGCTATCTTGAAAGTATCATGGAATGTATCGTTTGCAGTAATGGCATTCGTGAGAAAGTGTTTCAAGCATATTTAAGTGTTTCGTGCACCAAGCACATTTTGCCTTTGCAATTTTACCACATAGAACAAAAGTCACTGGATTTTCAAATTTATTTATTTAACTAACCACTTTTATACCAAATGTACTCAAAAAGAGCGGCAAAGCCAGGACGTGACAGCTAAGAGACTGCGATTTCATTATGTTGTTTCTTTTTTCTTATAACTACCGTTGTGGATTCAGTAGCACTAGTGTTTCACATACGAAAGCCATATACATCTAAAAGCTGAATATCTCCTGTTGTACTTTTTAACATTGTCATTAATTTGAAATCTTTATCTGATAAAATGACTTCTTGCATTACCGCTGGATAGCGACCACTCTAGGGATCTAACAGAGGACTTATATTATCTCTCATAATGGGTAAAAGTACGTTTTGAAACCAAGACTTGAAATGACTATAAGATAATTTATTTTTTTTAGAATCAATTCAAGTTCAGTGACACTTGTGGTCCAAATTCTCCAGTTAGTTCTTTTAGTATAATAAATAATGGGGATAAAAGTTTATCGTCAGTAAAAATAGTAAGTTGTATGGAGTAGCTGCACGTAAAGATTTAACTGTCTTCACTACTCCATATCTTGCTAGAAAACAACTCTAAATTAAATCCACTCTGATCAAAAATGTAGACACTTTTTTGACCATATCTATCTATTTCTATCTTGATGGATGTAACGAAAACCTTCTTTTTGTTTTCTGTCGTTTCTATCAATTAATCTAGTAACAAATTTGCTAATCTTCTTGACACTATTCCATGCACTCGTTTAAATTTTTGGGCTCATCTCTTAGATGCCCTAATTTTTCTCAGGAGGCATTCTTGCTGCTAGGCTTCCCTGTATTTTCGAATAGTAATACCGCGAACTAGTATTTCGTTTTTCATGACTTCTATAAATTTGTTCAGAGTCTCTGTTACTATTTCCATCCCTTTTCACGATAAGTACCCCCTTGATTAATGTAATGTGCTCATCATTCTAATTGTGTAGTAGACTTAATTTTTCTATATTAACTTTGCACGCTATTCAATTGCCTGTTAATTGTCTTTTTACTTTGTTCAAAATGCAATAAATCTAGTTCCCCACTAACATCAGAAAAACAGATTGGAAATATTCATGTTGAGGCTCCATATACCAATATACCTATTCTGATTTTCATATGATTCTTCTTCATCTTCAAATTCTAAAATTGTTGTTTCACATCCATCAACACATCATACATGTTCTACTTCAAAATACTTTCGAGATACTTACTTAACTCAATTTTTTACGTGTTCTGGGCAAATCATTTGAAAATGTAATCAAGAGCACCTTTCGACTTATTCAAGAAACAAGCAAGAAACATAAAATTTGCTATTTGAACCATCTTGATATCTTTTACTGTTTGGGAATTACAAAGCTTTAAATAAAATTTACTAAATATTCAGGGTTGATTTTTACCCTGGAATGTTGAACTCCGAAGGTAAAAAAATACGTTTCTACTTCAATTACTCCAATTCTGGATTAGGAATTTTAAAAAAATACTCTCTTGTTATTTTACTAGTCTCCAAAACCAAATTCTTTTGGTTCGTCCAAAATTTACTTAAGGTGTTTTTAATTCAGCTGTCAAAAAATTAGGTGATTCTAATCCAAACACAACTGAATAATATTTTTCTTTCTTTTGCCTTAGTTACTAATACTAAACTTTTGGTCCTTACTATTCTTTTGGGAATAACCGTTTAAAACTAAGTTGTATATTATAATTCAGACAGTAATTATTAAAATACAATATGTAATGTCAAATTGAAGAAATACAGAATAATTTTTGACCTACTTTAGTGATATTGGAAAAAAATGATTGTTCCAAGAAAACGACTTTTTCTCATATCTTACAAAAGAGTTATCAAAAACCTTTAAAGACATTTCTGAGTCAAAACTTAATTTTTAATATCATGGCACACTTAGTTTTTTTTAAACTTTACTATATTCGAGAAATAGCGGGCAATTTGTTTTTTTTTTGCAATGGAATGCATGTTGGTTGATAACATACCTGAAAAGGAACAAGAGAAAGAAGCAGTAGAAAATGTAACAAACACAATTGTTGATTAACTTTAACTATCAACGTAGAGGCTTAATGTAGCAGAATATGTAAAAAGCAGTTTTCCTAAGTCAAAAATGAGAAACAAACAGATTGACACTTTTTGCCTTCAAATTAAAAAACTGTGCAACAGATCAGCATTCCACGGCAAAGAAAATAAAGATAGATCTGTAACTAACAAGACATTAAAAATTCCACCAAAGTTTTGCGTGTGCAAAATCATTTGAAACTTAAATAGAACCTAAATGTTTATAAAGTTTAAAACTGAGAAAGAGATGCAGTTATTGTTTATGTTGAATACGCTATAAAAGGAATGAAGCTTGTGATTTATATAGAGCAAGCAATTTCCGGAATATTTTGTTGCACATTTTGTCTTTGTTCATTCAATACAAGTAATAAATATATGCAATTTTTGACCGTTTGCAAGTTCGGCCAACAATGTTTACAATAAGTGTAAACTTTATTAATATTTTAGTAGTAAAGATTTTTTTACACACTCAAAATTTTTGTATAATTTTTAATGTCTTGTTAGTTACAAATCTATCTTCAATTCTCTTGTCATGGAATGTTGATCTTTTTATTTTTCTTTAATTTGATGACAAAGCGTACCAACCGGATTGCTTCCCATTCTTGCCTTAAGAAAACTATGTTTTACATGTTTTGCTAACGTTAAGCCTTAACAGTTGATGGTTAAATTTATTAAACAAATCGTATTTATTATATTGTCTACTGTTTTTTTCTGTACCCACTTGTTTTTATGTCCAGCATTCAGCTGTTTTCGCTATCATCTAAAATTTCTGTATTAGTATCTAATTCTCCGATAAAACCCAGCAACCTAGATTTATTTGTAAGGCTCAAACAATAACCTTTTCAAGTAAGTCATGGCCAATTATGCATTTTATTACAAAAAACAATTTGTCTGCTATCTCTCGAAAACAGCAGAATTTGTGAAAAAAAACTAATGTGCCATGTTATTGGAAATTACTATTTATAGTAAAAAATGTCTTAAGTTCTTTTGACAACTCTTCAAATAAACTAGGAAAAGTTATTTTTGAGACAAAATATTTTTTTGCCAATACCTTGAAAGTGGGCTATGGTATTCAAATTTTGTTTTCACATTTGACTTTGCGCTGGAAATGTAGCCTATGCTTTCGAAAACTATATCTCGCTATCATTAATGCCCAGTCGATACCGCATGATGACAACCAATTTGCCCTACCCTGTACATATGGAAGGGAATATCACTTGTTAGCGGTTCAATCTCAAAGTGCTTTGTTTCTGATTTAATAATATAAAATTCAGTATTGCAATTTTTAAGCTTTACATTTTCACAGCTGAAAATACAGCTCGTTAATTCTATGTTCTGATGTTATTTAAAGGTTTTGCTACAATCAAGAAAAGTATACTGTAAAAACTATACTGCGTTAACTGCTTTTTGTTTGTTTTTGTGTCTGCATTAAGAAAATAGTTAAAGTTTTTCTAGACTGGGAATTCTTTTAATGAACGATTAGCGCTATAAAAACTTTTAAACACTTCAAGCAGTATCCCTTCTAATTATTTGTTTTTGATTCAGTTTTGATCGGAAATATTATTAGTTAATCTTTATTTTTTCTATTTACAAATTTCTAAATTTGTTTTTGTTTAGTTTTTTATGTAGGTGGCATATTCGTATTACTTTTCTGTTACAACGAAGTTCGATATTCCCCGCATTCATTAGATCGGCTCAAATTTACTTTTACATAATGGCTAATACAGCTAACATTGGTACCTTTACAATGCAATGCCTATATCTTGAGCAGAAAGGTTTTTTAGGGTTTAAGTTATCTCATTTTCATGCAACAAGAAGAAAGTATGTCAGAGAGGAATTCACAAGTATGCCTCATACATAAAGGAAGATTTATTAAGGTTTTTACTGAATTTTATACAAAATTGCCAAGAGATTTACTGTATTAAATAGATAGTTCAATTTACAATGACAACAGATTATAATACGGAAAGTTATTTTTGAAATGAAAATTTGACCATTTCAATTTTGGAAGTGCTGCAATTTCGTACTTTGTACGAGGTAAAGCGCGTTCTATAATTCCTGTTAATTATTCCAAAACACGCTCTCCCTATAAACTCTAAATTGCTCGAATGATTTGCGGCTAAATCTGTATCGTAATATCACGGGTATTGGTTTCAGTCCTGCTTTAATAAATTTGGATCGAAGTAGAAGTTCTGTATTCTTCCATCGCGTAATTATTCTTGCGAAATCAGAAATCCGGAAGTAATTTTCTTTGTTCGTATTGGAATGGTGTAGTGTTAAGGAGCATATTTGAATGGCTTCGTTCGATTTGAAATCTCTTGTACAATCTTGTATGAATAGCAGACGCTTCTTTTACAGATATGAAAATCAAAGAAATGAAGTCTATTGAATGTTGTTATTGATAGGATTCAATATGTTTGATTGTGTTCCATTTGTGCTTCCTTTAGTGCTTTAAATTTCTGCATTTAAGGGAAAATTGTTTCAAAAGTGTAGTATCATTACTTAACAATGTTTATCTATCAGTTTTATTGACCATATAGTGGTAATAAACAAAATGCTTTACGAAATTACCCGCCCGTTTCTTAAAAAGATTCTTAAAAAAGGCCATATCTCAAGGATAATTCCCACTATATGTTTAAAGTATTACAGAGAACGCTAACATTAAATTACAGCAACATTTCTAACTTTTCTCTAGTCTAATATAGAATCAGCTTATGGTAGTTTTATTTTTTCCACTAAAACATAAATAATATTTCATTGTTAGAAGGTTCATAAAACTTTTTAATCTAAAGAATGGAACTCGCTCTTTTAAATTTTGTAGGGAAAGCTGCCGCTTTTATAAATTATAATCTAAATAAAATGAAGCGAAATTACTAAAGTATCAGAAATATGTTCCAAAACCCTATAACCTCTTGTCTTTGTCCTCATTTTCTGCACAATTTACGCAATTTGCTACATGTGCTGGCGTTCATTACACAGGGAAAGCCGCCGCAAAAAGTTCCGCTAAATTCCGTTGGTTAAAAGGTTTTTCATGTTAGCGGGGGCATATCTGGATCATTATTGTTTTTGAGAACTGAGTTATATCTTACAATTACGATAGGAAACGCTTACCTTGAGGTGACTTATTCCAATTATGATTGATTTCCTTATTTACAACAAAGTTGGTTCCAAGAAATCTCTTTACGTTGTTAAATTTTTAAGGTAAGGCTTACAGGCTCCTGTTAATCAATTTATTTTGAAGTAGAACCTAAATCGTTGCAGTTGCTCAAGTTGAAATGTTCGACGAATACGACTGAATTGCACTTTAGAATGATTGTTTGAAAAAAGTAAAACCTTCGAACTATCCTGCGAAAGGGGTTTGAATAACTTTTCTACGTTTAACCCTTTTTAGTACATGAAATGAAAAATGTGCTGTTCCGTATCTAGAGTATAAAATAGTTTTTATCAATTGTTTTATTATTAATGATTAATATCTAATGATTTTACACAAAAACATAATCACAACTAACGTAAGTATAAGCCTGAGAATTTTATTTAAAATTAAGGGCGAAAGCATTTTCAGAAAATCTGGATTTTCAATTTCTCTTGTTGAAAATACAAATATGTGGATGTCTACAAGATGACATACATAGGTATATCATATTGATGTATTTTTCGATACACTCTTTGAAGATGTTTTATATGAATTTTTTGTTGACATTTGCTGAACGACCCTTAAAGAAAAAAATTCCATAGTTATTTTTTTATCATCCATTGTTAAATATTTTGTACGTTCCTGCTCGTTTACTTCTAAAGTGATTTGTTGATTCTTTAGACATGAACATAAAACGTACATTTAGATCTAATATATTAAGTAACTGCCTTTGCAATAGGGACGAAAATAACAGAAAATTATGGAAAATAAAATACCAATGTAATAAATGCAAGGTTTAGTTTATCATTCTTTATATGTAGAAATTCTTTTGTTTATTCAATTTACTACAAATTAGAATTGATAGGTAAATTAATGCTTTTCATCAGTCGATGTACCACCAGACTGTAGAATCTCGTAACGTTAACGACTAGTAGTGTTCAATTATAGTCGCAATTAACGAACTGTTTATCCAAGTACTGCAAAAATTACTCCACAATATGGAAAATTTGAAAGGAAAACCTTATTTCCTAATAAGTGCTTTGTTTTGTAGAAGGAAACTTTCTTCTTTTTTTGTTGTTCAAAACTCCCAATTAAAAATGAAGGAACTGCAAGTCTAGAATAAAATTGGCACGTGTATTTATTTAAATTGAGCCTTTTTAAGGCAGAAAATAGAAATTTGTTAATGATCTCTAAAAGTCTAAAAGCGCTCTTTAGACTTTAATACCAGAAAAAGTACAAACAAATTGGAAAATTGATAATCTAAGTTAAATTGCTTAAGATCATTGCTGGGACAAAGCATGGAGATCATTGTCAATCATCAGTGAAAACAAATTTCTGACAGTAACCAACACTGTACTGTAGGCACCAAACACACAGAGGTTCCCTATGCCATCATCGAATAAGTAATCTCTGGACATTTGGTAAAGAAAAAAGACCAAGATATATTTAGAGTCGATCTGAACATAATTGAGTACGTTCGGGGAAGGTTCTCATTTCAGTTGTAAGACAATGTCTCTCCTTTTTAGACTACCAACGTAACAAATTGGTTCCTGAGCAAGAAATATAGTTGATATAATATTATATAAAATTAAAGGCAGCAGCAAAAAAGTTCCGTTCACAAAAGCCTTGGTTAGATTTGCTTCAGTTATTTACTATTACTTGGCACACACATGCCAAGTAATGAAGAAATTATTGTGCCCCATAAAAACTGGGAAAGCTGGTCTAAGCAGTACCGAGTTTGTTATTATTTTGAACGCTTTTGAAACAGCGCAGCGCACAGTGCGTTATTCTAGCTATCTAGAGAGATTTAATTATTTTGATAGAAGTATGTATCTGTTATAGGATTTATTGTAATGGTATGGTAGAAACAAGGTAACAGCATTATGTTTAACAAATTTTCCAAGCGAAATTATTTATTATATTATAAATCATTAGAATTACTATGGAGATAAAAATTCAAATCTTTTAAAACAGGTACAGTTAGGAAAAATATTTTTGCCTAAATCTGTATACAGTGTGTCCGAAAAGTATGGAATATCTTATATATCTCAGTAAATATGCATTTTATGGAAAAATGTTTTGTATAAAAGTTGTTTAGTGTTTAGTTTTACATTAAAGGGCAATACTAAATAACTATTTTTTAAAAAAACAAAAGCGCAACGAATAATGCTTCAATGTTTTTTAATGGGAAGGTATCCCTTTATTGTACTCATTTGATAATGCTTTTCTCTTTTCAATGATGTAAAACTTTGATACACTTGCATAAGTAAATTTTGATTAAAACGCAAAAAATTGTTTGAAAGTTTATTTCAATATTCATCTGTTACGAATTGAAAATTTTGTATAACTACACTCTACAGTCCATAGAAGGCGTTCAAAGTGTGCACCATCTACAGCTTGGCAATATTAAGGTCGTCTTTCAAATTCGTTTACTGCATTTTGAATCGTTTCTGGTGTGATAGCTCTAATCTCTGTTCTAATACGGTCTTTTAGAGTTTCAATATCTTCAGGCATATCGACATAAATCTTATTTTTTAGATGGCCCCACAGAAAAAAATCAAGTGGACTTAAATCCGGCAAGCGAGCTGGCCATTCTACTGCACCTCTTCTGCCTATCCATCGATAAGGGAAAGTATTATCAAGAAACTGTCGGACATTAATTCCGAAATGATGAAGAGCCCCGTCTTGTTGCAAACATATTATGTTATGGGGTACATCTGGATCTAGTTCATTAAGAAATAGAACAGTTAAAGCAGGAACTAAGTCAAATCTTAAAAAATCTAGATAAGCATCCGCTGTTAAATTATATTCTATAAAAAAAGGTCCGAAAATTTGGGTTCCAATAATTCCTGCCCAGACATTGACTTTCTGCTGATATTGGGTGTGCCCTTCTACATACCAGCCAGGATTTAGCAAAGACCAGTAGCGCGTGTTTGGTTTGTTAATGGTACCATTCAAACAAAACGTTGCCTCATCAGTAAAGAGGATATTTTTATGAAAATTTGCATTATTCTGAAGCCTATTTGTTATTTTTTCGCAAAATTGCAATCTTCGATCTAAATCATCTTCTAATAATTCTTGAATCATACCAGGTTTATACGGATGCCACTTCTCCTTTCTTAGAACTTCGTGTGCAGTGGATCTCGTCAAAGTATGTTCACGAGCAATTTGTCGAACAGAAACATGTGGATTTTCCACGACAGCCAACATTATATTCTCACGTTGTTTATAATTTAGAGCTTTAAGTCTGCCCGTTTTTGGACGATCTTTGACCGAACCCGTCTCGTGAAATTTATGCAAAATTTTACTTACAGTAGACTGAGAAATATGGTATTCGGGGTGCACGTTATTAAACAAATTGCAAACTTCCTCCTGTGTTCTTCTTCTGTCTCCATATCCCAACATCATTAAAATTTCGATACGATGTTTTTCTGATAAATGATCCATAGCAAGTCGTATTTTTGTAACTTTGTTATCCTCACGTTAAACAAAATGCTTAAATTAATTAAACAAATAAGTTTTCGCTTCAGTTCGGTTATTAATTGACATTTCTACGACGCATTCAATTGTTGCAACAAACAAAAGTGTATCACACCGACCATAATGTGACTAGATGATATTGAAAATTTAAAAAACTTTAAGAGTTGTTCAAACAGTTTTTTGCGTTTTAATCAAAGTTTACTTATGCAAGTGTATCAAAGTTTTACATCATTAAAAAGAGAAAAACATTCTCTATCAAATGAGTACAATAAAGGGATACCTTCCCATTAAAAAAAATTGAAGCATTATTCGTTGCGCTTTTGTTTATAGTTATTTGGTATTGCCCTGTAATGTAAAACTAAACACTAAACAACTTTTATAGGAAACATATTTCCATAAAATGCATATTTACTGAGATATATAGGATATTCCATACTTTTCGGACACACTGCATAAATTCCTAAATTAAACACGCGACAAAAAAAATTGCATCAAATAATAGTTATATAAGAACCATTTACTAAGAGTCAGATAAAATACGAAAAAACATTAATTGGACTCGCTAAAATCAAGTTTCTTTTGAAACGCTAGAATGACAAGAAGGCATCTTGAGCAATTCAAACACTTCAGGAGCAATTTACCCATGTCTTGTCTTTGGAGGTGCACGTAAACTAGCAATGAGAGAATTAGAAGTTATTAATCTACGTAATAAATCTGTAGTTGTTTCTATTCTTGATGCTTTCCTAGTAAATAGTTTTCTACACTTTCTATTATTTTTATTCCTCGCTCCCTGCGCTTCTTCCGATAGTTGTCCTATTGGAAGAATGCAAGAAGTCATTATTTGTCTTCCATGACATAGAATCTTATAAACAGCAACGGGCATTGAATACCAAAAATATTCTTGTGTCTTCTGTGTGCACTTTTCAAATTGATCTAGATTTATTGAAAAACCACAGTTTATACTTTCTAGTATGATATGGAAACGTTTAATAAGCTCTCATTAACTTCTGTTATTTCTGCCGACTTTTCTGCGTTTCTGAAAAATTTGCGAGCCGTGTTGCCATCATTTGTATTCCCATATCTACTAAAAGACCAAGCTGAGCTTTGAATTCGTTTTGAACACATTGTTTTTTCTTAGTTTTATTTGCCGTACTTGGAGTTTGCCATGATTTGATTTCAAGCCTGTACAAAATATGAAGTATACATTCTAAAAAAACGTATCCAGGAATAAAGAGGTGACAGTCCCATTGACAGCCTATTAGGGTCTACTTTCTTCTGTGAAATGATCTCTGGGTTATTCATTTCTCGGAGTCTAGCACCACACAAGTAGCAAGTTTGGAAAGACAAACATGACGACACAGCATTACAAACTTTTCCGTCGACCATGCAAAAAATCAACGTAGAGCTTACTTCCACTTCCATATCACCTACAGTTACTTTCATTGCACTAAGAGATCTAATACGATCTTGAACCGAGTTCACCTCACTTGTAATTACTTCTGTCGACTCTTTCAGTCTCTGCGCCAACCTCCGTCATCGTAATCCCTTTTGGGTAACGTGCCTTTTTGGCCTTTTTAACAACGTGATACGCTGGATGCAATTTCGGATTAATATCCATGACTTGCTGTCGTATCACGTGGTATTGACAAGTTGACAGATTAGCATCAACCATAATTGTAAGTCCGCGATCTGCAAATAAGGATTTCGGTTTCTGGAGGAAAGATATTCGAGATTTTTTTTTATTATAGTTTTTTGTTTAAGAGAAGCTGAGCAGAACTCTCTTACAATTCGCGAAGTTCTATTTCAGTTACCATTGACAACTCTTCGTTACTAGTTGTTTTTACCAAAACAGCAATCCTCAAAGGTTTTCTTGGGTTTTCCTGGTCTACCACTTGCAACAGATTGCGAAGGTTCAGGTAACGCCTGAATTACAAAGATAGAAAACTGAATGTATTGTTGGAGCCACGAAGAGTTAGATTTTAAAAATCGTTCTGTATGTCTACCACTTTTTTCCCATATTTGTTGAATTTTCTGGCAAAGGCTTCTTAAGGTTATCTTAATATCTTTAAGAACATCATTTGGTAATGTTAAGTCTCGTAAGTCTTGCAGAACATACGCAAATATTCCGTCAGATTTTGTATTTTTAATATTTTTATTCCAAATATTAAAGGCAGTCAGACGCGAGATGCGCGGGTTCATTCCGAAATTTAAAAAAAAATATGTATAAATCGCAAACATTCGCAGTAACTTTTTTATTATTTTAGTATCCAATTCATTCTATTTTACAAAAAGTATAAAATAAATTCTGTATAATGCCGTATAATAAACTAAAAACCTATTTCACTATTAACTATTACGAAAAAGTGCAAGATTTTATACATGTTTTCAAAATTCCATTGCATGAAATAAAATGTATTTAGAAAAGTAAATATAAGTCAAAATACCTAGATACACAGCAGATATCTCAACACCACAACACAATTATAATTAGAAATCACGAAAACAGCGTACTCGTCGAACAAAATTTCTTCACCTGTTGAGGAGGCGAACTTTAGATCCTTATTTTACCGTTACCGGAAACTTCAGGGCAGAAATAGCAATATTCCATTATAACTTTTATTTTGTAAAATATTATTGTTGAATTTTTAATAAAATCCCTCTAGATTCCTAAAATGTCACACTGGTGGTCAGTAGTGCTTGAGAAGAGATTTGAACTGTTTAAAAAGTGTATTACTGTAGACCGTTTCAGAAGTGCTTGAGACATCTTGAAAGTACGTATTTCAGGATAGTTTAGAAGTTCTGCAAAGAGTTTTGAAGCTCGAGATTGATTGAAATTCAGGTCAAGATTTAGAAGTACACCAAAAAATATACTAGAAGTAATGTTTTATGATCTGCTATTACCTAAGGTTGCATTGTTTGCATGTGGTATCTTTGAACCTAAATAAATGAAGCAAAACTGTACTCTACTGTAAATGTTCTGCTGTATTAAACTCAAAATCTTATTATAGGACTACACACTGTTTAAAAAGCTTTCTGGCCTTATTTGTATGTAACCTTATTACTATTTTTTATTTTTAAATTAAAACTGAAACAAAGCTTATTTGTTATTGTGACAATTCTATGTAGACACAAAAATGATTACTAACTCTCTGATTCTATATGCTATTTTAAAATAACAAAAGTTAGGAGCACTAATTATGATTACAATTCAATTGTTTACTACTATAGTAGCCATCCTTTGTGCTCTAAAGTACTGCAAAATCTGCATTTTTATAGTATGTTTACCAAAGCATTATAATCTGATTTAATTAAATATCATATTAGAAGATAACGATCTGTCTTCATTAATATTGTAAAAATTTTTATTGTCAACAAAAAATATTTAGAAAAAATGCAGATGTCCAAAACTTACACCCTGTTAGTTTTAGTATGGTAATAAGGGACTATTGCTTAGTTTCAAAGTTCTATATCTTTAGTAACTTGGTTTTGAAAACACCCTAGGTAAACTTTTGAAACTGAAGAGAGTAGCTTCCAAAACTTTTTTAGCAACGCAACGATTTGTTAAAAAAACCTTGCATTACACCTAGTGTAATTAGTAAGCCCATATAGTCTTCTATCTGTGTTGTATTCATAGGTTGATAATTATGTCCTGATATAGTCGAGGTTGGCAGTATTCCATTCTTTTGGCAGCTGTTTACCTTCACGATTAAACTCCCTCACTAGAACTTTAATTATATCATCACAAAAAAAATACTTCTTTGATGATAGATATTTCCAAACTTAAGCTTTTAAAACTACAAGTTTATTGGTTTGTAAACGTTTTGCAAATTTTTTGTATTGCAAAAGGAACCATTGTTAGGCACATCCACTTGGACATTTTGCTGGGGTTCTATATTCTCTTCGTCGCCATCGACTAAAATTTTATTACAAATTTTTTCTTGATCAGATACATTGACTTATTTTTTATGTTACTTCCTTCATCTTATCATATCATGCATAATCACTTTCAAGTAGCACTAATAGTTTTTCTTGTGTAAGACACAACAAAGCAGAAAGCTATAGTCGTACCCTGTATTGAAAGTTAGTACTGATTTGTAATGCTGGGATAGGCGTTAGTAATGTCTGATTTCCTATTGGAGATTAAGTCGTTCACTCCTCGTCAGTGTGTACGCGGGTGATTTTGTTCTCAAAAGTTTGAAATTGAATGTCATAAAGAGCGGTTAACTAATAGATTCAACCAAGATGACGTTACAATCGGTGTTGTAAGTACCTATATTAAAATTCTGAATACTTATGTAAAATTGTCCAGGATGTTGCTTTTAAGAGGTGACAGACGCCAAATAGTATTGGAAAGCTTTGAGATAAGTAAGATTTACATAGAAAAGTGGTTAGTAGATGTCAAAAGCTGTTAGAATCTACATTTTACTTCATTAGACCTAGTTGAGTACATTATTATATTAAACATGTAAAAATATTATAGAATGTTGTACTCAGAGATAATTTAAGAAAAAATTAGAACTGTACAAGTGTAAAATAATACTCAGGATGCCTAGTTGCAAATCCCTACTGCAATTTTTTGGCCTTTCTTTACTACAAAAATAACCTCGGTCTCTTTGGGTTATCTATAGGGATTGAAGAAAATCGGTAGTAATGTGCAAATATTCTGCTGAAGTCAGGGTTCCTGTATACCAGTTTTGAATCTTGCAATATAAATTCTTTATAGTAATGATCATGTTTGATTTAAGACATCAAAGAAATGGAGTCATTCAAAAGTTTGAATACCTAACAAAACTTTGAAAGGAAGTAGCTTCACAGAAAGGTGCGTTTGAAAATTTCCCGTCAGAGAAAACCAAAAGTTTAACGAGCATAATTTTAAGTCTTGGTCTCCACCTCAAAGTCAAGATCAAGACTGATGTAGGGTTTAGTCTTAATAATAAAGGTCGTACTGTGTTTTTTGAAATGAACAGTAGAGCTAAGGAAAATGTTGGTGGGTAATGCCAAAAATGAGTGAATATGATAATCGTGTGATATACATAAAAAAACATTTGGGACAAATGAAGCAACAAGCAACAAAAAAACTAGATCAGTATATCAAGAGAAGTTTCGAACGAATGAAAATAATTTAATAATCACTGTATTAAAGGACTAGATACTAATAATAATAATATGGTAAACAATTCTGTTCAAATGAAGATCAGAAACTAAACTATTATGATATTTCTAATGTACAATTCATTGAAATACTAGGTAATTGTATAAATAGCCTTGCAGTCAAGCTATAGGTAAATACGTTGTGTATTATTAACCTTTTCGTCATTTATACTTATTTCTTTGTCTTATTACTCTTATCGATACCACTAAATATAATAAGTGGTATCGAGTTAAGTTTTTAAAGAAAATTCGTTTTTTCCCTTCAAGTTACACATTCTAATAACTTGTGAAATAGTACGAAATTTTCTCTTTATACGTAGAGCTTAGAGCATTGCAATGCGAACCAGAAGTTCTAGGTTCACGGTTTTAATTTTATCCTCATTCACAAGCTCGTCTGCATAAGTACCTATATAAGAGTCAAGAAGTGTTATCAACGATCATTAAACGTCTTTCACGTTTTGCGTGTAGAGTTGCACGGTCGATTTTGCCAACTATACGAATTTTAAATTAGATTTATGTCGTATCCTTAATGACGTTATATACCTACATAAAGCATTTATTTTAATTTTATTCTCCTAGCGATATTTAGAAATTTTCATAATATTATTAGAGTGACAATTTTAGTTACTTATTTAATTACACATTCTAAAAATTTAGAATGAAGAACAATAACAAGGAAGATATTAAATAACAACAATAACATAATAGCAACAACATTTATGCCACAATATCACGTAATACGTAGATTTCCAGGACATTCAGCTCTAGAACACAAATATAATACCCCGTCCGCTTTCAATGGTTCATTATGCACATGCATAAAACCATTGTTGATATTAAACGAGCGGATACTAGGAAATAATATTGTATGTTATGACTGTAAACACTAACTATATTGATTTTATTTAAAGTGGAATTATATAGTAATTTATTTTATTACGTAAAAAGCTTTTGGTTTCATAAACACCTGTAACGGAAGTTTGTGTAAAACAAACAAAAAAATCCAATAAGCTGCAAAACGAAAGTAACTTTTTCAGAAAAATTCAAAGTTTAGATCGCAACGATAAAAACACGTTCCTAACAGGATAAATTTAATGACCTCAATACAATTTACAAGTTGATAACTCAAAAAGTTTATTCTAATCCACGAAGAGAATAATCCTTTGAAGTCTTGCAACGTCCTCTATAGATTGTCCTAAATACCTCCCCTTTGAAGTACATACACATAGCAAGAAGCATCCCCGTACTGGTTTAACTGATGTAATTAGTAAGAATTTTTTTCGCTTTTTCTCATTCTTTGTTGTAGTTAACCACAAACTTTCTAAAAGTGGTTTTCCTGTTGTTAGTAACTGACATCATATATGAAAAGTTGAAGTTTGCTTGTTTATTGAATAATAACTATGTAGATGGCGCTGTTTCTACGGTTCTTGCGGAATGAGATGCACACCATCGTTTCACTGTCAAAACAGACATTGTTAGTAAACTTGTTTCCAAGACAAGGGACTAGACTATCCTCTTGTATAATTCAATTTCTTGTAGTAAGATTTATGTATGTAGGTTCCATTCCATTCCAACTGGCTAAAAACTAGTTTACTAGTCACAAAACTCCTTAGTTATTATATTAAACAGGTATACCTTTACCCAAGACACTAATTAAGTGGGTAAATTATTTTAACAATGTTGTGATGTTAAAAAGTAAGTAAACAGCATTTTACAGGCTGTCCCTTGAAATGTTCAATGTTTCGTTAAATCTCAATTATCTTAACTTTAAGACAGCATTAGATAAACTCATAGTAACTAGCCTTGATTAGTTAAATTCAAAGTAATACTTCTTTAAGTAATTATGTATTGCAGTACTTCAATGTTTTGTAGTGTACATTTGAGTCTAATTTAGAGATGAACGATTTTGTTTTAGCTTGTTCAAGTTGATTATGAATTGAATATTTGATACCACATCACAGTCTTGTCTCTCAATTTTATTTATCACTTGCCATGGCAATACGCGTCCGTATTCTAACCGACGACGACGCAATCAGAATGGCGGCGTACGAGGCAACTATCATATTATACTCTAAGAGAATCAGAATGGAACCTAAAGGTATTCCAATCTTCGCTAGGAACTTTTAACGTGCAACTAATTGTAGTTGCAAGGAAGTTATTGCCTTGTGTCTTTTCCTGAGGAGAGAACAATCTCAGGATCTTGACTGGGGATCGAATTGTCCCATTTCGGGTTTATAGCAAGATGTTTAACTATTAGAGTCGCTGACGTCTCTTTCTTGTTTTGTTTTTATTTAAATTTGAACCTAAATTGGAACTGATAGAGGAAAAGGTTCTTCTTCTCCTTCTTTCACCTAATTAAGGCAGTGTCTCTTTAGTTCATTAATAGAAGTTCATGTTTGTCTTGGGGGGGGGGGATTCGATAGATGACGAAATTCAGCTTTGTGTCCATCTTTTTGGTGGTCTACCTGGCGGTCTTTTTTCTTTCGGTTTCCCGTCTCTTGCAATTTTGGGTAGTCTTTTACCATCCATTCTCTCTATATGGTCATTTCATTCTTTTCTTCTAGTTTTTACAAATTTTATAATATCATGTGTCTTACATAGTTCTCGCATTTGGGAGTTTTAACCGCGATGCATTGTAACGTTTTTATTTTTGTTGTTCTCAGCGTTTGTTTTGTTTTGCTGATTTTGGATCTTGTTTCTTCCTCGTACGTTATACTAGTCTGATACATGTTTTGTATATCCTAACCTTGTTTTCTACTGACATATATTTGTTCCGTCATATGGCGTCTCGCAGACATCCCGACCCCACGACTCCCTTAATCGCTTGGTCTTTCACTTCCGGTTGTATGCCTCTGGCTCTGGATGTATTTACGCCCAGGTATTTAAAGTTCATAACCTGTTCCACCATTGCCCCTTCTATTTGTAGTTTGCATCTGTATGGGCTTTCTAGATATTCTGATACATTTTGTCTTTTGTTTTGATACCTCCATGTTATATCTTTTGGCCATTTCCATAAATCGGTGTAGTAGTTTCTGTAGTTGTCTTTGCTGTTTGCAATGAGGACCACATCATCAGCGTAACATAGTATGTTGACTTGTTTTTTCCCCATGATGTATCCCTCCATTACTCTCACGTCTTCGATGATTTTGTCCATGATTATGTTGAACAGCACTGGACTGAGTGAATCACCCTGTCTGATTCCTGAGTTTATCGTTATCTTGTCAGTTAATGTTTTTGCAGTTTTTATGTGTGTTCTTGTATCTTCGTAAATGTTATGAATTAGGTTTTTTCAGGTCCCGTGAGACGTTATTCTCCTCCAGTGTGTCTAATTTTCACTTGATCAAAAAGGTTGGCGCGATTAATTAAAGTCTTAGCCATTAACGACGAATTCGAAGAATCGACATTATAACAACGTCATTTCTGTTTTGTATTTATCTTTTGTATTCCATTTTCTAGTGTGTAATAAAAAAGATGTCTAGTTTGCTATTATAATGTTTTGCTCACATCTTGATATGACGCCGTTGAGCTATAACACTGTGATGTCTTTTCAAATGTAAATCTAACGTCAATTAGACGTTCTCCAGCTTTTTGGAGAGCTGGCAAGAGGTTGAAACGAGCACGTAAGCTCGAGAAAATTATCATTAGGATTTGCTATTGATCTTTATCTCCATCTTTCTGTTGGAGTTTTGTTAGTTAATTTATCAAAATTCCAGTGTGCTATTGGCATTTTCAAAGGGGTGGATTCTAAGTGCCTGTTGAATATACATCTTGAGGATATTCAGTTTGGGAATATTAGCAAATAAAATAAATTTCGTTAAATCTACTGTCTCCCATTTCTCATACGAATTTTTCAATCTTAATTAATCTTTAAACCATCTAAGCTGCCTATTATGAGATTATCTGTCCCTTATGCAGGACAAAGATGTCACATAATGTTTCTGTATCACTCTTGTTGTCAGACTTAAACATTGCTAACACCTCTATTATGATAAAGTAAATTATGTTTTATCTGAGCACAAGAGAGGCGTAGAAAATACTGGTTTAAGTGTTGCACTTTAATTAGAGCTTTCGTCTGCATGTATTTTGTACGTCTCTCTTGTATTTAGGTATTTTTAAATAGATGCATTAGCAATGTTTAAGTCTGACAATAAGAGTGGCAAAGAAATATTATAAGACGCAGACGTATACTTGGATGGGATACCCTATAGTTGGTAAGAGTAGCCTTTAGGGCATCTGGAGCCGTTTTAACATCCAGGATGTCTATTAGATTTAATGTTCAATCTTCTAAGAAGTTTATCAAAAGACTTCGACATTTTATATCAATTTCGCTTAGTTTTTTCTTGAATACCCGGGGGGTTATAAGTAAGAGAAAATGAGGATAGAATGAAGGAGGTGATGCAATTCTTCTTGTGACTTGAGGTTTCAGTAAGATTTCATTTTGCTTTCTTACGAATCAACCTTTACTTTAATATGACAATCTTGAATATTTATTCTAATAGAGGAGTACAACTACGTTTCTTCTGAAATTTTCTAGTTAATAGTTTTGGAAAACTAAATGATTTTTTATGCAGTAATTGCTAAAACTAATTGTATCGTTTATATGTTGCTTACATAATCAAAATCTATTTTGGTTAAGTATTGTAAGATCATATTACGGTGGTGTTTTAAGACGAAATTATATTTCCCTGCAAACTGCACATTATCTTTCATTAGTAAGATAAAGTAGCTGCGGGTGATAACGACTAAACTTCAGCTTAACAAAACGAATGGTCCAAAAAACCCATAAGCTTATCTGGAACGTGTTGCAACCACTTTGTATCGTTCAATTTTAGCAGTTATAACTTTGCATCACTTAAAAACTTTTGTATAACTTTTATGCGAGTGTATCCCAGAAATGTTTCAACAAAAGTGTGCTTTATGCTAACGAGTCACGATTATATGGTGTTATCCTCGTTCACCCTTCTTTGGGAAACGCTATCTTATCATCATTTTGCGTCGGGGGATATTCAAAACACGCTATACACCAAATTTATGAACTTTCATAAATTGAGAAAATGCATCGATCGTCTTGTTATAAATTTATTGCATTTTATTGTATGAAACGGATAAAATTAGCTACTAAGGTAACGTAATTGCACTTTATCACGAGAACCACCATATTGTACTTCTTAGCATTTTTAGTTTATTACAGTACATTTTTTTTCTCGAAGTTCGAAAGTGATTGCGGCAATATTTTTAGAGGAAGCGATTCCGGTTAGTTGCTAAAAATAGAAGCGCGCTTTTATTGAAAAACCACCGCGTTGATGTTTCTTTCAGTTACGGTTCTATATTGTTTTTTGAGTAATTCTTGAAATTATTAGATCTTCTACGACAGAAATAAGCAATGATAGGCATTTTGAGATTAAAGAAACAAGTTTTACGTTAACGCTAGGAAACATATTTTATGCGACAGAAAACACATTTTTCTTGTAAAATTGTAGATTACTGAAAAGCACAAAATTACAGATATAAATTCACAAACTTACTTTGATCTTTTCAGCAGTCTAATTAACGGTTAAAATAAATCTTCAATACTGGTAGTTTTCAGCATACTTAGGTATTTTATTGTTGGAACTTTAAATTGCTCAATCATTAATTCCTGAAAACATTTAAGTACTCGGAAAGGTAGAAGAATGCGAAGCAATAATTAAACTCTTTGCGAATAAATTTATAGAAACTGTTTTTCGAAATGTTTTCCAGTGGACTGGTTCAATTGAATAGCGGTAGAATTTGTACAAATAGAAAGTAGTAATATTTATAAATTATGTATGGAATAAACAAATTGATATGTAAATCAGACCTATTATAAGTAGTACTACATCCGTAAGTAAAACTCATTTAGTAGAAAATTCGCTGTTGGTGACTAAACAGAAATTTCGCGGTTTACCGGAATCGATGAAAATAATTATTGAGGATGTTAACTTAACGGCGGGTAACACATTATTATTATCACTATTTGGAATAATTTATAATTCTCTTAATAAATTGATTTCTATCAGCAAACCGAATTAATTTATAATTTGCTTGACATTTAGAAATTTCATTCTTACTTGTTTTTCAAAATGGAAAAGAATGTAAGAGGTAGTTTTAGGTGATATGAAATGGAATATTAACAAAAATATATTTTCACATAATTTGTTCTTAGATCGTTAAATAATCTTTAACAAAAAGAAATATTTTGTGAAGAAGATGTTATAAGATTTATACCATTGAAAAAAAATAATACAGAGTATTTCTTCTAAGATGTCAAAGTTGACGACATTTCCCCTTGAACTTAAAGCGATAAAAACTGTAAATTGGGCCAAATGATGTATTTAATGATTGCTTTAAACCCACCAAGTTTAATCTTTCTATCTTAATAAAGAACAGGTTAGACAGGGGTGTTCCTACTTTGATTGGCATCCGGTATAACTAATACCTCTTAAACTTTTTAATATTTCTGTATCTAAGAGATTATATTAGAATCATCTTTTGTGCCTACCTTCTATTATACAGGATGGAACTCAAAATTTCGATTTTATTTTATAATCGTTCCTTTGTCAACAAATACATTATCCTAAAAAAATACTGGTATAGGTAGCTAACTGGGCTTTATTAACCGACTTTTAGTTGAACAGAAGGGTTATTTTTCGTTAGCTACACAATGTAAAACAAGAGATTCTAAAAGGAGTACGTTTTTCTTCACTGCGTCAAACGCTCCAAGTTTCCCGTCATTCGATCAAAGTTCCTTTTACCCTCTGAAGGTATATATATATATTTTTGTGGGAACACTACTTACCTATGAAAATGAGCATTTGAAAGAAGAGGAGCAGAAACTGAACTGAATCACGACATGCTAGTAAAGAAGAAGGATACAATCTGAACTGATGAAAGAGTACAAAAATTGAGAGAAACACAATAAAATGTTAAAAGAACAGAACGTAGAACTTGAGAAGAAGCTAAATGACTTACAGAATCAATCAATAGAAAAACGCAGAAGAAGATTCAGTACCTCGAAGACCTTACTCAATGCCAAGCTAAGGTAATTCAGAGAGACGACGAACTTTTTAATTGCAAAAGGTAGGTTTATCAAAAGAAAACTCGTGGACTGGAGCACCTGGAAACTCAGCTGGCTACCCTCAATGATAAGTCTTTTGTCGATATTAAAATGATGTATGTAGATACCAGGTAACTAATAATTAAAACTAATAATATTAAAGAACAATTTTAATATATTTGGGATGTAAAAATAATTCAATAATTTAGTGTTTTAATAGATTTTAGTAATTTTACTGTACTAGTGTTCACTAGATGCGAGTAGAATTGTAAAGAAACAGCGAGTAGGTTCTAGACTAATCTCGTACGCCCCCCATAGGTATATACAGTGATGGAAAAATGTGTGGAACCAAGTAAGTATCTCTGAAGTTTTTAGAAATACTGAAATTAAATTTCGAAGGTAGATGTTACGGTAAATTGTACATTTGCTTTGAGTGTTTTTAAAAAATTTAAGTTTCCGGTTTAACTGGAAGTAACATCGATTTTAAATTTTGTAATAAAACACCCTGTATATTATTTTAATTTTGGGTAGAGCATTTTGTTACGATTACAAAAATATAAGGTTCAATATCTTTTATTTCAAGGTCAACCGAGATATTTAAAAGAAAGTACCTTTGAGGCAAAGGGCAATGAGATCTAGAAGTCTATGAAACTTACTGCAGCAGTGATAGTAGTTGTCAAAATAAGTATTGTTTTAACTTGAACGCAAAATGCCCGATTTAAGTGAAAGTGAAAGAATAGGAATACTAATGATGATTGGGTTTTGGGGACAGAAGAAGAACGCATCAAGAAGCTTGAGAGTTTGGCTGTTACAAAGACTTTACAAAGGTATAACAGAAGTGGCACAGTCGACAATTTACCAAAAAGTGGGAAGTCAAAACCTGCCACAAATGAAGATGTAACTCAAAATATTGCTATATCTTTAGAGGAAAATCCACATTTTCTACTACTGAACTCTCCAATATGCACGAAACTAGCCATCGTTTAGTAGGAAAAATATTAAAACGAGAAAAATATCATCCATACAAAATTCGCCTTGTTCAAGAACTCTCCGACGACGATTTCCCGACCTTATTCCATTGGACTATTTTCTATGGAGCTATTTGAAGTCCAAAGCTTATTTTAACCGACCAAACAGTTCGCAAGAACCAGCTGAAAGAATAACCGAAGAGATTCAAAGAATTACACCAGAAGTAATAGCCAATGTTACAAGGGAATTTACAGATAGACTAGCCTGCTGTCACGAAGTAAACGGTGCTTGAACATTGAATAATGTGATTGTTGCGTTACTTTTTTTGTTAATATCTCGCTTGGCGTTGAAATAAAAGCCATCGAACCAAATATTTTTGTAATCGTAACAAAATGTTCTATCCAAAATTTAAATAATCTGGTTAAACCGGAAACTCAAATTTGTTAAAAACATTCAAAGCAAACACACAATTTACTGTAATATCTAGTACCTACCAAATTTCATTTCAATATTTCTGAAAATTCTAGAGATATTTACTTAGTTCCACACATTTGCCTAGTGGCGCTAGTAGTGAGCTCTGATCAAGGAGTCAATGTATAAGTTACCAAAGGTTCATCTCTCAGATTCACGCCTAAGAAATAAAAAGTGGCTAGCATATTCTATCTTGGCCAATAAAGAACTTCAAGAGAGAACTCATGCCTGGAAACTCAGTTGATTACCCTAAATAATAAGTATTTTGTCGATACTCAAATGATGTACTTAAGAAGTGCAATGGGGAAATCTGCAAAAGAAAACAAGGGTGTATTTCTCGGATTCGCCTTAGGAATAAAGAATGAAAAGCATATTTTGAGCAAGACGAAGAAGCCCAGAAAGCCTGCAGAAGCGTGATTTACAGGATACTGTGATCAAATTATTTGTGCAAATGAATACCAATGTACATATACACAAAATTGGGAAAAAACGATGGTACAGGAAGATGACTTTAATATCAAGAAGTTAACATTCTGAAATGCAAATATAAGCTTATTATGGTCATTGAGGAACTTAAAGAGAAAACTCGTAAACTGGAGCGCCTGGAAGGTTAGCTGGGCTACCCTAAATGATAAGAATTTTGTTGATATTTTGTTGATACTCAAATGATGCACTTAAAAAAACATTAAAAAATTTGAGAAAGAAGACAAAGACTTATTTTGAATTCAAAGAAAAGGGCTAAAGAATGGAAAACATATTTTGAGCAAGACGAAGAATCTCAGAAAGCCGTGTAGGAGTTGAGATTTACGGGTAGTTTACAAAATAATGTGATTAACTTATTTGTGAAAATGCGCAAAATCCGTGGAATGTCTTACGGACCATTGCAAAATTACATGAGTAATTTATAAGACACTTATTTTTAATGCTTGTAGAAAGTAGGTTATTGGTGATAGTCCAATAAGGTTTTATTTGTGATTCAATATTATTTCTTTGTTTGCTTTAGTAATAATACCAAAGGTTATAACTTAGACATAATGTAGATAAGTAGCTCAATATTTTTAAGTAATAGATATCCATTATAGTTGATCTTGATGGTAGAAAAGAAAAACGTAATGTTTCTAAAGCAGAGTTTTCAAAATATTTCAAGAAGTAGCATTATACCACCTAAAGGTACGCCTAGCTGAGAAACACCGATCAATGCAGTGGTGACATACGCATTGGAGAAGAAAGTTTTATGTGGGGCTGAGTCTTGTTTGATTTCATGAATATGGGGCCGTAGCCAACGCTGTTGCCACACACAATTACAAGCTGTTATTGCAAATATAATGACATTCTTTACACTTACCATGTATATCTTTAAACAAATAATGTATTGCTAGACTATCATAACCAAAATTCCTTTTAGCTACAAGAAAAAAGTATAATATTTGAACGCCACAGTCTCCTGCCTATTCTCAAAACCCAAGAAGAGATCAATCCAAAAGCAATCGAATTAGTACTCAGTGGGGTATCTACCGACTAACAAGCAAATTTCTGGAAATGAATATTGGGTTCCCACGAGTAGAAGAGAGTTGGATTCAAAATACAAATATCTAAAAGCTTCCAAACACTCCGGAGTTGCGTGGATTTTGTGAAATTTGAGCTAGGCAACTGTAGGAGTCCGGGTTGGTAAGTAAGTTCTTAGCTGCACTGGAATCAAGAACTCTTAGATTTGTGACTATTTAACTGTAGAAAAGTTCTAATCTTCAAATAATTAGTCTACTTGCTTAAATTTTTGAATTTCTTACTAATTAAGTAATTTAATTTGTTAGTTGGAATTGTCCAGTTTGTTCCATCGTTATTAAACTGTTATTTACTGAACACGGGACACTTTCAACTGATCTGTAAAGGAAAAAAGAAAATTTATCCCTGCATTATTCATTTATAGTCGAATATCAATGTATTTACTTACTTTCAAATGATTTTTGCGCAAAATTACTTTTCTTAGAGATTTATTAATATTTAAAACAAGCTGACCTTGATATTAATGAATAAAGGTTCGGGCATAATATGTTTGTTCAAATTAAAACTTTCTTTAAAAGTTATTTTAATCGTTTAAGTTCGAGCGAAAGTTTTCATGTTTACCTTCTTACCAAGAGTTTCAGATTTGATTCTAACCGGAACCTGTTACTTCTGAATACGAATAAAAATGCGCCTTTCTCGAATAGGAAAGAGTAGGCCTTGTGTCAAAGGAATGTTTGGCACGTTGAAAATCCCTAGCTAGGATTGAAGCTTGGCATAATTCATATCATGAGTGTGTAATGGACCCTGGGGCTTAAGCATATAAGAGATGCGTAGGAATCTCAATACAACAAACACACACATGCTATTTCTTTTGAATTTATAGTTAAAAATGAATAACCGTATTTACATATTAATCTATTTAAGTTTCTAGGAATGCTTTCATATTTAAAATAAATTTAAAAATTTAATTAAGAAGAAATGCATTACTGCTAACCTATGTACGTACATTTGTTGCATTTAACAACTTAATAATTAACATACTCTTTGATACAAATACAATAACATGAGCACTACAACATTTTTACAGCATTATTTTACGTTTACACAACCGTACTATAAGAGGATTCTGCCACAAACAACATTTTTAGTGACTTTGTCAAAGTAGCAAGCTAGGATAAAGCCACGGGTAATTCTTAGATGACCATATTTTAGCAATGACAGCCTAAGCTCGATACGGATCTTTGGGGATTTTTACTATGGACATTTGAACATTACTTAGAACACATTCGGCCAATTTTATCTCCGTGATATCCTTTTTGTTTGTCAGGCAATTATTCAGCAGTTATTCAAGCCATTCTAAATTTTCTCGTTTTATAACTTCCTTAAAATTAGTGTTTTATCCTGTAACAATTATAAAGTACAACATGCAAGTTAATTTCTCCGAAAAGTTTCAAAATGATAAGTTTGTTTCAGTTCTCAATCGTTGTGGAACTGTATATTTTAACAAATTACCAAAGGACTTTCAATTAGCATTAAATTTACATTTTGTACGGAACTTTGCAACCGACATTATTATAAGAAATGAAAGGGGTTTGTTTTCTGCGAGACAGAGAATGGGCTAAATTTACAAGTCAGAAAAGCCCTTTTATACTTACAATTATCAGCCTTGCTTCTAAAATAAACATAGCGTTCAAAAAGGATTTGCATTTTAAGTTAACAAAAAGGTAATTTCTAGTTTTACTGACTTACCACAGATATTTCCTAATTTATATTTGTTAAACAAGAATAATTACAAATCTGCGGCTTAATGTAAACCATAATTAAAGTCAGCTATAATTTTCCTAAGACCTCGTTTTAAAAATCTAAATGGAATAAAGGAGGTAACTTAAGAAATTAATTAGTTTTCAATTCGCGCTATTAGCAATAAAGATTAAACCTTAAAAGCTTAGTAAATGTAGGAGGAAAGCGGACATAAAAGGAAATTAAGAAAAGTTCAAACTGCCTTAACTAAATTAACGAACCCACAGTCTTGACGAATAATTACATTTAAAGTTAATACACGAAATTATTAAACAAGTTGCAAAATTTAGGTGGCTCCTTAAAAAAGGGATTAATAAAGTCGCACGTAAGCAGGAAGCTTGTAACCGCCTTGATGCTCAACGAGTCTCCAAGGAAAGCGTGTTTTGCTAGCAATTTATGTGAAATAAAAGAAAAGCTTCTTTGGCTGCATTAGTAAGGAAATTTCCTTGAAACTTGAAATTCTCTAGGGAATACATTATGAATAATTGGTGGTTAGGACAAGTTGAAAAGACAAAAATGAGACGGAACAAAAAGATGGATTGCCTGGTAATTTAGATTCATTTTCTAAAAAAACTTCTTTTATATTTTTAAAATGGATGTGCTAATTTAGGTGGGTAGTGAGAAAAATTATTTTAAGGGACGCATGTTATTCTTGGAACGTAAGGGACAGAATAAAATTGTGTTGTATCTAAGAAGATCAAAGAGATTATAAAAGGCCAATGAAATTCTAAAATAAGCTGGATTTACAAAATCAGTTAAATTAAGATTAAATCTTCATCATTTCTATTTTGAAAACTACAGATAATCGCATTAGGTTAAATACTAAAATTAAATATAAAACGGTTAATTACCCTTAAAAGTTGCATTTTTTATAATAATTTTATAAATATAGTAGTTAGTCCAGTAGCTACTTTTAGCTCTTTTCTAGTATACTCCGTTGTTTCATAGAGCATTAAAAACAACAAAAGTAGCATAATGATATTAACTGCAGTAAAAGCGAGAAAAAAGGTACGCTAGACATCATAAATTATCCTAGTGTCCCAAGAGAAGTTCTATTCATTTACCTTCACATTTATACCACCTACAAAACTCTATATTACTGTATTAAAAGTAGAGTTAATAAAAAATAGATAAATAAATGTAAGAAGTTCTATTTTTCCAAGTAGGGTTGTTCTAAAATGGAAGTACCTGAAAACAGTTAACATGATGATTTTGCTATTTTAAATTTTCTTATTGTTAGTACGCTTGATTGTAGATATACAGGGTGCCAAAAGTTTTTGTTGCTAACTACTTTTCTCAAAACTTTCCTATGAATACTTTGGGATAAGAAGCGCAATTCTATGTAGTTTGAGGCAATGATTTATGGTAACTGCATTTAGTAAAGTATTTTCGGAAAAACGTAGCGGAATGTCTGAAGTATTCTTGTCAAAAGATCTGATAAATTATTGTGAAATGTTTAGTCTTGCTTTATACAGGATGCCTGGAAACTAATGGGATAACGCTTAAGGGTTGACGCTTGGGTCAAAAGTTCAGTAATAAAATTTTAGCTGAGATTTCTAGAGGAATTGGTTTTTTGAGTCTCGTTTGCTGACGGCAAACACTTCTCAAAAAATACCGAGTTCTGATTTTACAATGTAGGATATCGCCAAAGTGTTAAACAGTGCCGTAGACACTATAAAAAACCCTAAAAACTGTTGCATAAGGAACTTCACATATACGAGGGTTGCTATTTATATTTCTGGCCTTGGCAACACTGACTGTTTCCAGGCGTCAGCTGACATTTCCGGTGTAAACTTTACATTGTTGAACATAACCTCAACCACAACATTTTGTCATTTGAGTGCGATTAGTGTTGTTTGCAGTTAATTGAAAAGTGCATTCCCTAGTAAAAAATGGAATTGACCCGTGAACACTTTCGTGCAATTATTTTTCATAACTTTCGACGTGGATTATCACGACAAGAGTGCATCAATGAACTGAATACATTATATAGCGATGAAGCTCCACCCTACAGCAGTGTAAAAAACTGGTATAATGAATTCAAACGTGGCCGATGTTCACTCCAGGACGAAATCCGTGAAGGCCGTCCAAAATCTGTCGTTGTGCCTGAAAACATCGATGCTGTGCGTGAACTGATTAAACAAGATCGTCGTGTGACATACCGTGAGATTGAGGCATCTTTGGGCATTAGTATGACTAGCATCAACAAGATATTACATGATCATTTGGCCGTAAAAAAAATTTGTTCCCGTTGGATCCCGCATAACCTGACCAATGCTCAAAAGAAGGCTCGCGTAGACTGGTGCATTGAAATGTTGAAAAAATTTGCGAAAGGTGCATCAAAGGCTGTGTATAACATCTGCACAGGTGACGAATCATGGATCTTCGCATATGACCCCGAAACAAAACAGCAATCAACTGTGTGGATCTTTCAAGACGAGCCAAATCCAACAAAAGTTGTTCGCGGAAGAAGCACATCGAAGCAAATGGTTGCCTGTTTCTTTAGCATTACCGATCATGTGGCAACAGTGGCGTTAGAGCAACGTAAGACGGTCAACTCTGAATGGTACACAACCATTTGTTTGCCAGAAGCCTTAGGAGAAATTCGGAAAACTTCAAAGAAGAGGCGAATCATTCTTCATTATGACAATGCAAGCTCTCACACTGCTGCTCAAACAATTGAATATTTAACCAGCCAGAAGGTCGAGTTGATGGGCCATCCACCATACAGCCCTGATTTGGCACCCAATGACTTCTTTTTATTCCCGTACATCAAAAACAAACTGCGTGGTCAACGATTTTCAACACCAGAAGAAGCCGTTTTTTGTTTCAAAACGCATATTTTGGAGCTGCCTCAAACAGAGTGGAAAAAGTGCTTCGAAAATTGGTTCAAACGCATGGAAAAGTGTATCAATCTTAATGGAGAATATTTTGAAAAACAATAAAACTAGTTTCGATCATAAATACTTGTTTTTTCATTGTTAGTCCAGAAATATAAATAGCAACCCTCGTAGTATTATCTGCTATTAATTCAAAATCGAACGCGAGACGCGCGCTGCAATCTCTATAGTAGCACTATCCACTTCATTCAAACGTTCAGTTTTCACTTTAAATAGTCTTGTATGTAGTACCAGTCTGTATCGATTCTAATTAAACGGTAATAATTATAATATTGTTCTGCTTCAACCTCTCATGATCGATTCTCAGCTATTTTTTACCTGTTTTGAGTTCTAACTTGACAAGTGTTTTATAACGTTCTCAATTTCTTGGTATTCTATAAGTTTTCCAAAAGTATTTCCTACTTTTCTGTAGTGTGCGAGTTTATCAGATTTCCTATTATACACAGAACTTTCCGTGCTGTAAACTACAAGTTTAAATTAGCCATTCAAATTAGAATTATTCCGAACTTTCTGTCAACTTCTAATACCGTTAAATCATGGTTATTTCTGCTGCAGTAGCCGTTATTGACACAGATAGGGAACAGGGAAAAAGCAATTTTGCATTTGTTGGATGTAGCACACGGCGTTTCAATAAGATCTGTTTAACCTGAACACACTACCCGTTGACCGTTGTTTAAAATTAAATGAAATGTATACAAAGTAACTATTAGAATATGCTAACCGCTGTGCATAATTCGTTGCAGTATTTCTCTATTTGTTGCTCTCAATTTTATGGTAATTTTTTATGAGCATATTAAAGTCTAACATAATAATAATAAAGAAATGCTGCAACCGTTTTATTTTATTTTTAAAAATTCATGAACTAATAAATGGCATATTTCAGTAGTTGTTGCGGATAAATAACGTAACTCATTTTAAGTAACGGTAAGATAACGGTAGTTTGTTAAAACAAGATTCTAATGAAACACCTTGTATAATAAAGAGGAGGAAATTTGTAAAATCTAGCCTGATCGAACCGAAAGAAAAGGTCAAGAGAGCGCACCTACTTCTGTTACTAGTGTACTGCAATTCATTACAAAAATATTCCAATTTGTCTACCTATTAACTCTCCATCGAAAAGAATCGACTTGTCGACTAAAACAGCCATTAAAGAAAATCGTTTTGATCCGCCTAGTACACTTATTGCACTGATCTTCTTGATCTGAAGTCATTCCTGCTTGGTTAACACGCTTTTCTGCATTATGATATAGTATTAGGTGAGTAAAAAATATTGTTGAGGCTATTAAAACAATATTCTATCAAATTTGGTTTCTAATTTTCTTCACTATAGTAATTGTTAGATTTTAAGGTTTTTTAGCTGCTACTATTTGATATAATCCTAAATTGGCAATCTTCTACTATATCTACTATCCACCCTTTCTGGCAAAGAAAAGCACCACCATTTTTTTAATTAGACGTTCAAGAGTCATAAACACACATCACATTCGTACTACAAGAAACTCAACATAATTACTGTTGTTAAAGCTTATACTATATTATATTTAAACTTTTGAATTATTATTAGAGTAAGTATGTTGGCTACAAGTTGATGACTGATGAGTGTTAGCCTTGAGAGGGGCGGTTTGATTTATTATTTTGCATTTCTAATTTACTTTTTTCGTAAGTCTTCGACCCCATCGGGGTTCGAAACAGGGACAATAATCGCTAATTTGACTACTACGCTGAGTGCTTGAACCATTGAGCTACTGAGGCGGTTTATTTATATAGTTCTGTGAGTTCTACATAAGTTGCTTTTTCCACAGCTGGATGCGCAGTAGGTTACTGTGTATGTTGCGCAGTAGAAATTTACGCCGTTTGTTGGTATCTGCGTCGTAGTTCTTTGCGCAGTATTGGCATCCACATGGGTTTTATTTCTAAGCTAACCTGGCTTATAGGTTCTTTGGCTAGCGCTATGTATTTGGCCTCTTTCAGTTTTCTACAAGTTCTGTTCTCCTCTTTGGTCACTATTTATGCATTATTCAATTGGATGTGGTGATCTTCACCCCATACATGTTCCACAATTCTCTATTTATCGGTTTCTCCCTTCTTGATGTTATTTTTGTGCTTTTGGAGTCTCATCCCTAAAGGTCTATCCGTTTCTCCGATGTATGCCCTGCCACACTCGTATGGAACGTTGTAGACACAGTTCTTCGTCGGCTGGTTTTTGTTGCTGTGTTTCCTTTTGGTGATCATTTCCCTAAGCGCCCGTGAGGATTTGAAAACCGTGCGTATGTTGTACCTGTCTCAGATTTTTTGTATTGGATCGGAGACGCCCGATACATACGGGATGACAGCTGTGCGTTGTCTTTCGGCTGCATCATCTCTGCCTACTCTGTCCTCTGTGTTTTGGTTGTCCTCTATGTTTTGGTTGTTCTCGGATGTTAGCTTAGCTGCAGGTATTAAGTTAGCTGCTATGATATCAGGGTATCCATTCTCTCTAAGGGTTCAAGCTATCCTTTCCATTTCCTTATTCGCATCTCTTTTTTTAGAGCATATTGTCTTCCTTCTATCATATAGGCATCTTGAGACGCCTATTCTCACACTATGTGATGGTTGGAGTTGAAGTTTCCTGTTTACGTCCGTTGTGAATTTGTCCCCGTTCCTTTAAACCAAGACGTCTAGAAACGGTAGTTGCTAATTGTGATTATTGAGGGAGTGTAGAAAGTTGTCAAGTTCTTCAGTTCCGTATGGCCATATCACAAAGGTGTCATCAACATACCTTAGCCACAATTTTCGGCTTCGCTTGAGACTGAGATATCACCTTCTGCTCAAACTCCCCCACGAAGATGTTGCTCATAATTGGAAAGATTGGTGAACCCATTGCCATACCAAACTCCTGATGGTAGAATTTGCTGCCTAATTGGAAATATGTCGTCTTGATACACATTGTAAGCAGCTCCATTATTGCGTCTACACTTAATTTTGTTTGTACTTCCAGGATTCGGTCATTTTTCAGCCTTCTTCGAACGATATTCAGAGCCTTATCTGTTAGGACGTTTGTGAATAAGCTGACTATATCGAAGCTAACCAGGACGTCATTAGTGTCCAATCTTACGTTTCTAATAGTTTTAACAAAGTGTTTAGTATTTCTGACTGCTGACGGGATTGTGCTCGCCAATGGAGTTAGTATGTCCAACAAGGAGAGTTTCTTGAGCTCACAGTCGGTCTCAGAGATATGTTCCCCTTGTGTATCTTCGGCAGGCCGTACAGGTGGGGCGGCTTACTATAATGCGGAACTAGTTTGCTTCTCTTTTGGGCTGAGAGCTCCTCTTTATGTTTGAACAGCGTTTGGTATATTCGTCGTTCTATTGATTGCATAGGATCCTTGGGGAGTAATTTGTACTCGCCCGCGGCCAGCAGTTCTTGAACCTTACTATCGTAAGTTTCAGTGTTTGTAACCACAGCTAACCTTGGACGTGACGTTTTTTTTGTGTAAAAAGATAACATTAAACGTACACAAAGATGCTAAAAAAATCCTCTTTCCACTGGTTGAAAAATTTAGTATACTGAATAAAGCTTCCTAAAACGTGAAATGTGAAAAAATAACATTACGGCTAACCTCGTATTGTATACACTGTAGTGTGTCCAAGATAAGGATGCACAGCATGGGGATCTTGGAAACGGTAAGAAATTTTATTCCTTTGGGGTTATGTCAAGAATCATGTGCTTAACCAAAATTTTGAAGATGAACAACAATTATTACAGTTCGTCACAGCAGCGTTCAACACAAAAAAATCAAAACCAAGAAAAAACCCTCTCATGTTCACATCATTAAAATCGTGACAACAAGAACTATCCAAAACAATTTTCAATTATTTCCCGTTTATTTAAGAAAATGAGGTTGATGATGGTTACTCGAAACCGAAACGTTGTACAGGAATTTTGTTAACGTATTTTAATAGAGAACAAAAAGTGGCAATGAAAAAGTTGTTTTAGTTTTTCGATATCTCTTCAAATAAAGGAAAGAAAGAATAATAACGAAAATCGAGAAATCTACTTTTTTTAAATATCTCCGAAACTATCCAAGATAGGTAAATTTTGCAAACGCCAACAAAAAGGTCCTATAAATAGCCAACTTTCATCCCAGTTAACCAATCCTGTATCTGTTACCGTTTTCAAGATCCTCATGCTGTGCATCCTTATCTTGGACACACTGTATACAATTACACTAATATGATAGTAAAACTAAAAACACATAATGTTACCAAATTAATCCGCCGAGAAGTCAGTGACTAAAGGTAATACCAAAGCAGCCAATGTAACATAACTCAACCCCCTTATCAACTCGAGGAATCTATCAGCATTATTTTTCTTCACGTCCTTTATCATCGGTGTACTAAATTTTATAAAAATAAATTACGTTGATAGTAACTTCTGGTTGTATCAGTTTTCTTTTAGGTAAGAAGTGATGTATAAATCCAGCATCGTCATTTATAACATAAGTATTAGAAAGAAAAATATTGATAGGACCTTATTTTTTGGTCTTAGAAACTCTGTAGATACTAGAAATCGAAATGAATTGCTCAAATTTGATACATCAATATACTTAGAATGAACCGTCCTTCAAAAATTTAGGTAGGAACAGAAAAGATTCACATTTGGAAACAGATGAAAGCAACAATAAAAAATTGGTGAACGATAAATGATAGAAGACAAAGAAGTTGGTGGAACTCGAACTTGTGATACTCTGTACACACGTCTCTAACTATAGTTGCTTGTATTTGCACTCGCATTTTTAAAATTCTATAGACATATTGCTTATTTCTATAACACGATCATAAAATGTCTTGATTTGCACGATTTCAAAACTTCGCATTATTCGTATCTAGAAAAATCTCATAGACGCGACGTTATATCTGTAATAAGCCAATAAATAATTCTCAAGCGAAGTAATGTGGAAAAATAAAATAAATGGCATGAACTTTCTATGCACAACAATGGCTTATTTTTCCTAAAAGTGCTAAAACAGTGCATTGCCCGAGATGACGCACGGGGATTGCCATGTCTCTATTCAAAAATTCAAATCTGCTCCCAATTGGTCCATACAAAGCATAGGTAATATAGCATTAGATGTGAGCGTGGGGATCTATCTAACTTATCCATGTACTCAGTGGCTGTAGAAATGGCAATTGTCTGCATTTTTAATTTTATTTTAGCTTTTGTGTGGAAAAGTAAGCTATTAGCGCCGCCTTTTGTTTTTGTAAGCCTGTTTTAATTCCCTGACATGTCACCAAAAACCTTTTCACTGTTTTAATCTGACAAGAAAAATAAATAAAAATGTTTATTGTTTGTGAGAATTAAATAAATCAAACAGCAACTAGCAATAGACAGAAAGTTAACACGTAGTGCTTTAAGTATAGAAAATAACACATTAGAACGTGATAAAATTTTAAAAGCCTTGTAAATTGAAAACTGAAATTTTATTTAATGTGGAATTAAAAATCTGGCTTGACATTTCAAACGTGGATAACGAATACAGCTTTTTACATACAATTCCGACTAAATTACAACTTTATAAAACTGGCTTTTTTCATCGCTGAAATTTCAAGTAAGGTCTCCCCTTTTCATCTTGATCAATTCCCTTCCATTCAGAGAATGTGACAATACTATAAAACTTGGGCATTGTTCGGTGGTATAAAGAATAAGTCTAGCAGAGTAACGAATACACTTAGGAATACCATCAGCCAGCGTATTCAAATTTCCAAAAATATTCTTTTCTGAAATCCTAAAAGAGATCACAATGTAAGATAATAAAAGTTTATTTATCAAAAAAGAGGAGAAACTTGACAAGAATATTTAGAAGTGGGTTTGATATTTTTATAGTGAGAACGTAGCAGTAATGAAATTTCTAGAAAAGTTTACAATGAACGCAATCATATCTAAATTATGGAATTATCGATTTTTTTAAACTGTTATCACTTCTCGAACTAGTATGCGTTTTAGAAGTTTTGAACTACAAATCTAACAGTAAAATACAATAAAAAGTACTGGAAAAATAAAATCAATTGAAAATGCCTAAAAAAGAAGTCAGTTTTCCAATTTATTCCTAGCGTTTTACAATGCTTGTCTGGGAAGTAATTGGCATGCTTGGCTTGGGCTGCGTCACTATTGTACTGTACTATTGCTTAGCAAGTAACGGACAGAATTCTGAACAACTAACTATGTAAGTGAATTAGGACATTTATGTATCGGTTCATTTAATAAAAATTTGGACATTACAACGACTGTATTGTTGGATATCTTAATAATTACTGAATCAAATGTATTTTTGTGTGGTATCATTGAAAAGCATTTTTAAAAAACAATAACAAAAACAATAACGTGGGGGGGGGGGTTGCTATTTAAGATTTTAAAGTACAGGAGGTTGAGACTGGGGGTATTCGATGTTATTAAAGTGGCTTAAAGCAATATCTGATGTCTCTGTTAGTTTATCGCATATAGCTCACTGCAAATTTTTAAATTGACACCCTGTATGTATAGTACTCCCTACCGAGTTAGAGTTTTATGACATTACCCTACTTAACAAAGGTCAGTTATCCGAACAAAGACAAGTGCCCATTTAACAGTAAAGTCGTAAATAAATAACTTAGATCAACGTATGATGTTCAATTCAATTGATTTGGGTATCATATTGGACACTTGACAAGACATTTTAACAATGCATGTTAATTCCGGTGATTGAGCTGCCGAGTCGGAAAACCCAAGTACGATAAGTTTGAGTATAATAATTATGATGACTTGAACAGCAAGATTTACAAAAAATATCAATTTGTTGAACAAAACAGTAACATTTAAAAACCAAATGTTAATGTTATCATAAAAAAGAAAAAAGTTTACTAAAAAAGGGATGTTACTGACATCAAAACTTTAAAAAATGGATAGTAGAACTAGCGTTTCAATATTCATATCGAAAGTTCTCTGTGCAATGACAACTACGTATCTATATTATTTATTTCAATAAATAAGTTATTGCATACAAAGTAAAATCTGGAATAAGGAAGTAAAGTCGTAAGCCTCTTGTGAATACGATGTTTGGCTTGTTAACAATTCTCAGAGGAGGTTAGAACTGCTTCCACCTAGGTAAAGTTCTAGTGTGTAGGTGTACTGGAAGGGACAATCCGAAACCACGAAATCTCAATGGACCATGCAACCTGAATCTATTTATACATAAATAAAAAAAAGTGTTGCCATGTACTCGAACAAAGATAAAGATTATGATTTATGAATTCAAGTCAGTAACACCAATGCTTTATTATACTGTTTGTAAAATAGTAAGGAGGTATGACCCGCTTTTCCAGTTTCTTATAATAAATTTACAATACGAACGATCTTACAGCGTATTTATTCTGTATGTAAGGAAGCTGATTAAACCAAAATTAATATTCTAACCCGCTGCAGCACTCGAGTAATTAAAAAATCTATTAAAAGGGGGAGAAACTGTAAAATCTCAAAAAATGATATGCAAAATTGGTTAATTAATAAGTTACCAAATGCGTATACAGGGTGTTTCTTAAATAATAAATTATTATTTAAGAAAATTATTTTCCAAGTGATTTTAAGGAAAAATACGTATCAAAAGTCTTCTTTTCCTAGATAATTCATTTTCGTATTTTATATAGAATCTGGAAAAAAAACAAAAATAATAATAAATTCTGAAAGAATGAGATTTATTTACAAAAAAGGTATACAATCTACAATTTATGTAAATATCCGTAAATGCCCTTTTCTTTAATATCACATCCTGTAGGCGATTGAGTTTGAAAGTTTTTTATCACACGACGTGTTAGAATTTCCTGCGAAATGGGTTCCATACGGATGGGTCTGGAGAAAGCCCTTCTTTGAGGTAGCCCAAAAAAAAGAAATCTGTAGATGACTGACCGGGAGACTTGGAAAGCCACTGGATCTTGCCAAACCGCGAAAGAATCGAGCAGTAACCTCATCTTGCTGGAACCATGTAGTATCATGATACTCTGTATGTCTTAATTCGGGAATTAATTGTGACGGTACGGCCCTGATGATCTTTGAAAAAATATGGGCTAATAATGCCAAAGCTTGTCACGCCGCGCCACACTGTGGTCTTCAGGCTGTACTATGGGGTTTAATGAACCGGCTGAAGATTAACGTCTGACCAATACCAAAAGTCTGGCTTGTTAACAAATCCGGTTAACTCAAACCGTGCCTTGTTTAACATAAATGGATTAGGCAACAGTTTGTGATTCTCAACAATCATTCCCCTAAATTGAGCTCAGAATATCATTCTCATCTGTCCGCCTTTGGGGAGTAACTCCTGCAACACTTGCAGTTTGTATGAATGGACTCTTAGTTTTTTAAATATGCGATGAAGGAATCAACAGCTGATTTCCAATATTTGGACATGACGCTATGCAAAACGCCAAGGGTTTTGCTTTGGCGTTCCAATGGCTCTTGGCTTATCTGAAAGTTTCTGATTCTGTATTGTTCATGTCTCCTCCAAGAATGAACCAACCGTAGAATTGGTTTTCTTGTTAGGAATAAATGAACGTTGAAAACGGCCTCGGCGTAATAAACATTACTCATCAGCAACAATATTTTCATGAATAAAGGCCTTCAGGGTATGAATACATTACTGCGCTGACAAGTGATTCATTGCAACAGACATGTAATAACATGACAAAACTCAACAATGACGGATAACAATTTATAACAGAAGAACAAAAACCTTACACGACCTGAACACGTGACCGCGATTAATTGCAAATAAAATAGCATATTATCACCACCACGGAGCCATATCAAGATGTCCATGTGCTGCACTTTAAAGCTTTAAGTCGGTAAATTCTTATTTTAGTATAGGGACACCTTATATATTTGTTGAGCTAGATATTGTAATGATGTTATGTCTATTGATTCTGACTTAAGCTTAATTAACCAATTTCGGATACTTGGGCTAAATTTGTGTTTGGACATTTCACATATGATCTTTCAAGGATAGTTTCGACTTTTCCATCTTCAACTTTGAGCTACCATTCTTTGTTTTTGTTTTGGATTGAATTCTAGCAGAGGCAAAAACTTTCAGTTTTCATTTAAACTCCAGTAAGATTTGAAGTGTATTTTTCTAGAAATTTTGTGGAATTCTAAAGCCGATCAACTATGGCGGCCAGCCCATCATTTCTGAAATCGGAAAAGATGACTAAACATACGCACAGTTGAGAAATTATGACAAAACGTGAAAAACTAAAGAGCAATGAAGATAATTAATAATGAAGTCCGTGTTTCCCAGGAGTACGGGGTTTGTCAAAGTCATCAAATTAGACACAGAAAAAACTATCACAGTCAAGTGACACAAAAATGCCAATCGAGGTGTTTCAGGAAATTAATGTCAGGGTCGTAGCTAGGCAAAATCTTACTATAAGCAAATCAATATTTGTGAGCCCTCTTAGTTATTTATATGTAGTAACATCATGTGATATATGTTTCAAACAAGATTGAGTCTGCAACGGATTTTTCGGTAGAAACTAGGACTATATGAGACAATCGGTCTTGAAACATAGCCGACCTCAGAGAGTCTTTAATTTAGCTTTAACTTGAAGAATGATTGTTTGCAGGAGGCACTTGTAATAGGTTCAGTTAGAAATATCTATTCTGTTGTAACAAAATGGAATACTCAATAAATCTGTATTTAGCTTCTGAGATGTTTTAAAAGGTAATTAGTTTTGAAATTCAAAAAGCTCCTGGGCTTGGAATTTGACACTTCTATCTTTTTTATAAAAACTTTATAGGATCGAAGTTCCTTGAACACAAACCCTTAATAAATTCTTCTGTATCACCAAGACTCATCTTCGAAAGTGAACCAATATTTAAAAATCTTAAATGATCTTAGAGTTTATTTAACTTTTAGAATCAGTCACATAATTGGGAAATTATGGAATCGATATCTTAGATTATCTGCCTTTGGAGTTAAGTTAGAGTCAGTTCTAAGCTCTTCGGGCATTCTTTTGAGTTGTCGCATGTGCACTTTTTCGTGTCCTATAGGACACTAATGGTGTGTTCAGAATAAATAAAAAGTCCTAGAAGGGTTTTAAATTGAGTGATAACCGATTTTAGGGTTAATGTTCTGAATGACTATCTTTTGTCACTAAATCTTTTAATGTTATTATTTAAGCTTATGTGATTGTAAATTGCACAAAGATTAAAAAGATTCTGAACTGTTCCAAAAAAAGTGAGTATGTCAGAGTTAAGTGGGACATTATGCAACGCCACTTATGTATAAACTGTGAACTAAACATACGGTAAAATTGCTGTGGGACTTTCTACTAATATTGCAACTTAAACATTCTAACATTTCCCAGTCAAATTGAGTCCATAATCGTAGTCCAGGATATCAAGATATCAAGACCCAATATTGTCAACTCTTTCTCGAAGATGTTAGCCAAAACACCCGATTTTCTTTCTTACGCCAAGAATTGCATCAGTTCGCTCTGAGTTTGTAGTGAAAAGTATTTCGCTGACCTTCTTTTCGGATTTCATGTAATGTTTATTAACTGGATCATAGATGCTTTTCAATTCTACTGTTTGTAAAAGTTTTCCGGTATTTGAGTGTGCAATTTTTTCAGTGAATCCTCGCAAGAGTTCATTGTTCTTTATACAAAACAAAATTGTATCCGAAATTGAACAGCGAGGAAAAATTATTTTGCCTCCCTCAGGGAGACACAATTATCTTGTCTTCCGCTCAGATACAATTGTAAACTTTAAGCCATAAAATTAGGGTCGAAAAGCCTACTTTTTAATAAGGTCGACGAAAGAATATATTTATATTAGCATTCGGAAATAATCATATTTTGAATTGCTTCAGTAACCGTGTGATTATTGTTGATTTTGATTTGAAAGGTTTTTAAGTCAGTAACACATTTTGCTGATGTTTTGCCAGTTTCTAAATTCTGTTTCCGAAATAGAAAATTAAGTGGTGCCTATTCCTGTGAACACTATCACCTCGGAGTTGTCACTATTAATTATTATAAACTGCATTATTTAGGGCCAGATCAAATTATTTATTTGCATTTATAAAATTGCTCATTTGTTGCTTTTTTATTAGAACGAAAAAACCATTTCTTTTTAGCGCATCTCTTGCTTCTTGCGCCCCTAAGCAATGGTCTGTTTTGCCTACTTCTAGCTACGACTTTGGTTAATGTTAGAAGTTGACTGTTTCACCAAGATAGTGCTTTATCCCGCATGGCTGTAAGAACATATACGCCATATAACAAGGCCAGGTGTAATTTTCGTTATTTTCTAACCTCAAAATACATTCTTTATTTGGTCGTAGATTTTCTTCCAAAAATGAAATGCATGTCATGAAGTTTTTCCATCGATTCCAACAATTAACGGACAGAAGGTTTCTGTTTTTAGAAAGTTTCTCTTCAAAAATTAATCGATGTTATGGCCTAAGGCTTTATAGTTCTAACACACATTTCAGAAATTGCAGCTCAACCCTCGTACAACTAAGGAGAATTTGAAATAACCTAATTAGTAAAAACCGTTGCAGCTGGCCTGAACAATGTAGCAAGCTAAATTAGCGAAAGTGTTTCGATCAGATCGTCCTACTACAAGCACCGGTGATCTGAGGAGTATATTTTGAAAACTACTGCTTTAAGTAGCGCCGAAAATAATTACAACTATTACTTACCGTTTATCCTGATATAATTTGATAAATTTATTGAAACAGAATCATTAGTAAAGTCAACAAACTAAAATATCATAGTTCTAGCGTAAATAAGGAAACTGTTAATTCTGAGCAGTTGCCATCATGCACAAATTGTGTTAATTCGAATTTAGGGTTGAGGTTTTACTGAGAGCCTAACCTAACAAATAGTTGCTGACGAATAATGCTGGTGTTGTTTATTTATCTGTTTTACAAAATTAGTAGTTTGAATTTGAGTTCCAATTTGAATAGTTAATATGATACGCCTCCTGCCTAAAGTGAATGTGCGAATTGAGAAAGGGTTTTGTTTTCTAAACTCGAAATGATATCTAGTTGTTTGAAATGCGGGCACCGTTACTATTCACCCATACTGGAATGGTAATATAAACTAGGAAAACAAAACTAGAAGTTTTTGATTGAAATGCATCAATAAGCTAAGCTTACTTTTTAGAAACAATCGTAAATACTAATTAATATTTAATTTAAACGTCTGCAACTTTTCCAGTTCTTTAATGGTTTTCTGTTTAGAATTGTAAAGTTTTCTGATTACGTCGGATAAGGATAAGTCGTTTAGATGATTTATTAATAACCCAGATGCATCAAAAACTTGCTAACTGAATCAAAAGTTAAAGTAAACCGGAATTAAAATTAAGCGATGAACTTTAAAATGCAAAATCGTGTTCCAAATAATAGTATGGCTTCAATTTATAGCGTGAAGATAATTTTGATTTGTTTTGTTGTTGAAGTTGTGGGATAGGGTCGCAGAATATAACTACATTTGCGTATAAATTTAACCCCTAAAGCAACTCCACAGCTCCGCAATTTACTAAGGGTGTGTTCCTAAATCTTATTTACATGGTTAAAACACATAAATTCTAAGTTCTAGAACCGTAGCAATTAAATGTGTCTTACAGTGCACTGCTGGCTCTTCGATGAAAGAGCTTGAAAGCGCTAACGTCCCTGGGTGGTTTGGTGCGAAAGCTCGTCACACAGACACTTTTAGAACGATCCCTTGCAGCAGCGTCTTCGGCTCTATCACCCCTTAAGCGTTGTACGAGCCGCATGTCCAAGCAGAGCATCACTTACACTTATTTTCTTATACCACTCTTGCCCATCAATCACTTCAGATTACTGCGTCCTAACAAAGTTCACGCGTTTCCATCTAGTTTCGGTTCTCGATTGCGTAAATTGTTACAAGACTTTGTTTAAAGTTACAAACACATCGGTTTTCTGAAATGAACTCGATCAATCACTCTGATTTACAGGCTATAAACGTGGCAAATTGTCAATTTCGCCTTAGCTGTTGTAAGTCGTCTTGCCACGTTTAATTCGTTTATAACTTCCCTCCTTTAATTTAATATGAAGTTTCTTAACCAAGTAAAATTTACTCAAATGAAATTAAACAATGAATATCGATTAGTAGTTACGCGTGGAGCTTGCAACGAACATTAAACCTTGTGTATATTCTACAGATTAAAAAGGTCATCAAACCAGAAAAGACTTGGCATCCTCTGTTGATTATGATAGCCAACAGTAGAATGATTTTCGTACTTGATTACATTTAACTTTGCCAAATTATCTGTACTTCTCTTTTTTATAGCACGGGAAGTTCAAGGAAATATACAGATAATTTAACATTTACGGTTTGATATTTGGTAATATAAATCTTGTTTATAAAATACACGTTCATTATAAAGTGTAGGGTTGTTTCCGTAATGGAACCGCGTACGTTTGCGGAGAAAGGGTTACCAGATAATATTCCACAAGAGAATTTAGAAACCATAATATGAAGTAATAGTAGGAGTTGGAATAAAAGTTGACGATATTTCCTACCAAACGTGTAATAGAGTTGAATGGAATATTTTAAAAGTTTAAATTTTTACAGTTTGAAACTAAAATGGCAATTCCTTTCGACGGTAAGAGTTGAAAACCGCAAAGGTCTTTAGCAGAATTCAGCTATCAAGTATAAATATTTTTTAAGATAGGTATTGTACAATTTTGTAATTTATAACAATGAAGTATCAGTAAAAATAATTTTAAATTTTTAGAATTCCTACTTGTCGATTAATTATTATTTATTAATATTTTTTTCTATTTATAACAGACAAGACAATGTAAACAGCAGTATCGCATATTTTGCAAACAAGTGTTATCAATGCTTACAATATTTTCTATTTCATACTGTATGTTATTTGTCTGTTTACGTCAACAATTCTAGTCCGAGAGAACGCAAATAACGGACATGTTCGGTAAAGTTTGCCATGACAACACAAAAATAATCATTTGTTATAGAGTTTAGTCAGTCACCAAAATAACAAAACATGGGAAAATCAATTCCTGTTTATTGAAACATAACAGATAATAGACCTACTTATTATAAATCAAACTAAGATTAATTGAACAATTAGAATTTCCTTCAATGGTTATTGGGGGAAATGTGTTATTCATTGCTATGAATAGTTTTAGTAACTTTTTTGTTTCCTTGTTGCAGTACTTCAACATAATCTTCCTCGCCCTGCATTATTCTGGCGAGGTTTCTTTTTTCCCCTCCATAGAATCCTCTATGTATTTTTCGGCTACCGAAGAACTCTTCCGCCCTCCGTGCCTTTTCAATATGTCAAATCAACACCGATATTTGTTGGGAGGGTGGCAAAAGTTCTCCGGAAAGAATGACCTGTTTATTTTTCAGAATTCTGGAGGCCAAAAAATTGAGCAATTTTTTGGCATTCCTTGAATTGAATGTATCCCTACTCTTTGTGCAATAGATTTGCAATTTCTATAACCCAGAAACAATATTTTATGATTTATATCTAGGTCTAAATCAAATGTATTTTTTGAATAATTCTAAAAAATTAATTTCCTCTACTTCATTAATTACAGCAAAAACTCTTCTGATTGGTCTTTACTTGAGAAATAGTAATTACTAACTGGGTGTCAATTTCTTTTTTGTCGTTCATCGACAGCCCTCTGACAGCCACCGCCTATTCCAAGCAACAATTTTTAACTTAAAGACAACAGCATTACAATTTCCTCTATGTTCTTATAGTTTTCATATTACTTTTATTAAAATTTTTTATCAGTGGGAGATCTTTCCATAAATCTAAAAATCCCTTCCCTGGTTAGTGTCTTTGCCTGTTTCGGTTAGTGACTAACTGATTTTTTGTTTAGGAATACTACTACCTTTGAAAAACGGGAGATATCAAGATTTTTATTAATAAGTAAAACTGATTCACTTAATTGGACTTGTTCATGGAACGAATCAAATAAACATTTAGACTCTTACTAAATCTAAAAAATATTCAACTTTGTTCATTTTGATGCGTAAAAATCGCCAAGATTGGCAAAGATTATGGGCAAAATTAATGATGAACAAATTAAACATTTGTCAAAGAGCCGTTGCTAGCAATGCAATGTCGCAAGAAAAGTGACTATATCTAGATTTTTTGTTAAATTATTTTCAAAATAATTCCAAAAGTTTTTCAAATGAAACCATTACAGCATGAAATGAAATGTTATACGATACGTATACGTAAAGGAAGATATTTTGACAGTACTCGTTTCATTTATCCACATACCGTAAAATCTTACTTCCCGTACTTACAACGTAAACTATCATTGTCGTATTTAATATAATATGTTGAGAAATAAGCTGAAAACTACTCTATTATTAATAATTCTAAAACTAAAACTCATAATTCTATTGATGTTTATAGTGTTGTATACTCAGGATCGCTTCCTGGGAATTTTCTAGAGAGTATTTTAACAATAAACCATTCAACTGAAAAGGTTTACAGGAAACCACTCATCGGTTGCTATAAACTTTCAGATGTTAGTTTTAAATGCGAAGAAAACCAAAAACTTATGATCAAAGCTATTCTTTGTCAGAATTCCCTGCTGTTCACAATAAGATACCTGACGGAATAATTAAGTATTCGATACTGTATACAAGGTGCAAGCAAAATAAATTCTGTGCTTTTAAAAACGATAAAGGATAATAATACTAACAAAAAAGTCTTTTACAACCATGGTCTAAAAGTGAACAATCTGGTCGGGAAAAATAGCAAAGTTTCAAATTTTGCACGTCATTAATCAATTGCTCAGTTTGAAACAATTTTTATACTTAATAAAACTAGATGTTGCCAAAACATGTTATGCAACTATAATCAAGAAATTTGGTTCTACTGCTGCATCATTGCCAGATAGTGCCAACTTTTCTTCGCACTTCCTTGAAAATGACATAAAATAGAAAATAATTTTGCTGGCCCTTTTTATTTCAGTTTATGTTTCTTATTGGTTCTGCAAAGGACGAAATTTATTCCCTTACACCTATATATCGTTACCGTTTTCGTATAGGTTTCTCAAAGCGTCAACGAAGTGAATGACAGCATGCAGTTTTTCAAGTAGTACTTTTTATATGGGCATTTTTTCAGAGAGAGTGGCTAGAGAAATCTTCATATTTGCTATTCACTGTATGGGGTGGCCAAGGTCATTGGTACGGACGTATAATTTCTTTATTTATAACCAAATTTTAATGAAATTTGGAATATACACTATAGTTAATAAATGCAATGGGACACCCGATATACCGTGTGTGGAGTTTCAAACCCATACATAGGACAATGCATGGGGATTTAGATTTCTATAATTTCTGTTTCCCAAGTGACCCTACAGGGGAGGTAATGGTATTAATCGGTAGGATTAGTTTCCTCTCAATCTGGCACCAATAAATTAACCAAAAAATGCTCAGTAATATAATAACTCCTACAGCATTAGTACGAGCTGTCGTGGATTTACTAGTAGAAAACAAAAGCAGTAAAATGCATTGTTAAAGATTGTGAATTTAATACACTAGTTTTTATTTGCTTGTTTCAGGTAATGCGATTTCTAAGTCCTCTATTTGTTGATAATTATTCTTAAGACCTTTTTTTGCAAATAAATGTCAAACAAAAAGTACCTAAAGTTAGTATCAGTTAAATCTGTAGAAAAGTTTTGGTTCAATGGCCTACTTGTCCTAATGAATTTGATAAATCAGTCTTTGAATATTTAGATCGTTGTTACGTACTTAAAAAACAAATTTAACTTAAGTTGCTTGATTAATTCCAAACAATTTGGGCAATATTCCAGCTATCTAGATTAAAATATAAAAAATTGGATTTCTAGTAACTATGAAAATAAAGACTAACGAAAACTAGCATATTAAATTCAGAATTTTCCCGTAGAATCTAAATATGTAAAAATAGATCGGGTGTTCCGACTAAAATAGGCAAGTTAATGTCATTTCAGGTAAACTCAAAAGCGATATTAATGCGTTTAACATTTCAAAAAATTGAATTTACTAATCATAATGCACACTTTAAATTTTATCAAAATTCGTTCATAAATAAAACAAATTAACATTACGATATTTTGCTTGCCAGTCTTTTGAGTACTAAGTAGATTTGATACTCCAACAAACTTTTCAGCACCTTTTAGTTATCTGTTGTTCGGATTATTTATCTTACTTTCCAAAGGGCTCAAATTCCAAAGACTCTTAGCCTCCCAGGTAGACGAAAATATTGATTCGACTGTGATCATAAGATTTTCAAATGTTTACTGTTTTCCAAACTTTTCAACAAATTCAGGTCTACCTAGTTAAGGTCAGTTCTCAAATTTTCCAAGGTTTTTGAATTCAAATAGTTTATTTTAGATATTTTTGTCAGTGTCAGTGTGATGTGGAACTTAATTTTGAACGATTATTGCGATAGAGAATTGAAAGCTGAGAAGATTTTTTAGAGTTTAGCGTCTAGTGGAACAAAAGAAGCTTTTTTGAGAAACCTCCTAATTCTTTGAGCTTCAGCAAGAGTTGCTTTGAAGAACAAAAGTGATGAAAAGTAATGAACTACTTTTGCTTGAACCTCTTCAATTAAAAATTCGATTATTACAAGACCAGAAATTAGCTATTCATTGTCAGTATTCCGTACAAAAGGGTTCTAATTTTTATAATAGATTCTTGAGTCATTATCTTCATCAGGTTCTACTAACTGTTCTATTCAACTTAAGATTTATCTTACAATCATACTCATCTCTGCAAGCAACAAATCTTTAAGTTGTTAACAGACAAATCTGTTTTGTCCTGCCTTCTGGTGTGCCAATTAATGTACGAAAAAATAAATAAATAAATAATCTTATCGTCAGAATTGTACTTAGCAAATGGCTATTTCATTCCAGAAATTAGGTTAATGACATAAAAAATATTAAGAACTTTGATGTCCAGAACAATACTTGTCTCAAAAAAAATTCTGATTATTGAAAGAATGTAACTGCACAATGTGAAAGATTGCTGAATCGAAGTCACGATAAACATTAAGATTCTTTTTTAATATAAGAAAAAACCTTGAGAGTAACCAGAAAGTCATAGTATAGTTACTCATAGCGGGAACATGTGTTGAAACCGACAAACACAACTTCGAGTACCGTCTTAAACTTTGTGGTCTTGTTTTTCCGCGTTCTTGGTTGTTTAGAAATAATACATTCTCTTAAATGGTGCATTAAGGACAGCATAAAAAAGCAACACTAAGATACTGAACAAACTATTATTACACAGGAAATGAAAAGCAAAAAAATAAAAATAAAACAGAAGTTAGTCTTTTCAACTTTAGGTCTTTCAGAAATTTACCGTCAGTATTCTTTGAGCACGTTTTTTAAATTCTGATGACAGCTGATCCAGATGATATTATTGCAAACACTATTTAAGTCAGTGTAGATTTTGAACATAATCGAACTTGAACCATTTCATCAGCATTCTCTGCAGAAGACTAACCAAATTTAATTTCATCTAATATTTGCGACGTTCGTATCTAAAATACGACCATTTAGGAATAACTCGGACGTTAAAGCTTGTTACAAGAAGTAGAAATAGCAGCAAAACAATTGGTTCCTCATAAGTGCTACATATCACACACCATAGAATTAAAAAGATATCAAGATACATGGGTTGTTTTATTTTAAAGAATTTTATGAGACACCCCGCTTAGTTAAAATTAATCTCAAAACTTTCCTACAGTTCCTTGAATCACAAAAGGTCGTTTCATTCAAACCTGCGAAATTGAAAAGTACGTCCCGCTTTTGCAATATTAAGGAACACAACTGAAACTTTTTGCTTGTTTTCTGCTTTTTTGCTGAATATCTTAGGAACTTAGGATAAAAGTGATCAATTGCACTAGGCAGATTAAGAGACCGTGACTTTATCATCCCAAGATAACCGCAGCTTTTTAAATAAAATTCGCAATGAGTTCATTTTCTGTGAAAAGAATTAAAACCGGGGATCTCGTACTGCACTAACTGGAAGTTCCAGGAAATAATCTGGTAAGGCTTATGTTTTCTTAGCAAGGAAAAAATATCTTGTTGTATTTTTAATAAATTATATTTTGAAATGCGATTCAAGAAAGCATTCTTATTAACTCGGGAAATTAAAAATACCACTTCCTGACTTTCTATTGTCAATGAATAAATGACGTGCAAGACTAGACAGCTTTATTTTTATTTGTACAATCGATAGATCGTTGTGTTAGTACAAGCAAGTAAAGCATAAAACATTCATTTGATTTGACGGCCCCTCTATAACTCACCAGAAAACCATAATTAATTTAAAAGTGTTTATCTACTATTTTCATTTTTAATATTGCCCTCTTTTCAATTTATTTCTATTTTACATTTTTTTAGAACTAACCGTATGTGCGGTAGATTTCAAGGCTGGTACATACTGGAAGAGTTTAAGCTAGACAAATGCTTAGCTTAATGCCCAAAGAATATATTACCACCCTTATGACCCTTTTTCAAGATTTATGTCTTGGTTTAAAACGTGTGTAGCTTAGTTTTAATGATATTATCTATAAGTTCAAGCGTCATGCATTCTATCCCAAGAGTATATAATTTCTACAATTAAAAGGCGTACTTCAGAACTAATTTAGATTTTGTTATACGAGTTTCTAGCACAGCTTCAAGTTGAGGCTTAGTTTATTATGCTTGTATTGTGCTGACGCTGATGTGCATTTATTCCGTAACTTAATTAAGATAGCATTATTACATTAAATACGACTGTAATGAATTAACTTCATGGGTATATTTTGAATTAGTTTGTAATTTATTTATTGTTGTGATTGTAAATACGGGGAATTGCTGATGAATAATAAATGCCATTAGATTTGAATGTCACAAACAAATTTTACTTATGGGAAGTATATAGCTTAAATATATTTAGAACAGTAATAAAGGTGACTATAGAAACTTTTATTCTAAAAATAAACTAATTTACAATAAAACCCTGAAACAAAAAACTTGAGCGGTAAGTATTTTGAAGGAAACACACATTATCCACTGATTAGGCATCAAAACCATTATACGATTAAATAAACTACTTACGTTATTCGCCCACTACCAAAAAAAAAAACAATTTAAAGTCATGTAAAGCTTGATATAATTACTAGAGTTCGATAATACATACAATGGCGCTTAAGTATTTGATTCTAAATCTGACATAAATTACTAATCACAATTCAGTATTATGATAGTCTTTGGGGAATTTTGAAAAGCAGAGTTGTAAGTCCAAACAAACTATAAAGTAATTTATAAAAATCAATCATTTGTCAAACATATGAAACCTTCTCAAACAGCCATAAAGGTTGATAAAATCAACAGTCTGAAGTCATAAATTACCATTAAAATTTTGAAAGGTAAATTGCAGTTGTACTAAACAAACAATATGAAGTTACAATGAATATTAGTGCACGTAATGTCTAAAAATACCTCTATATTGATTTAAGGAAACCAAAGTATTAACTATTTGCATGTGTGGGAACATACGATACTTATCTTTTACGGAAGAGTAATTTACAGTGCTAATTAAAACCTGACGAAAATTAGCATACCGATCGTTTTAGTTTTAGTAACTTTAATTATAGTATCTGCAGATGCATTTTAAGTGCGAGGAGTATTTAATTTTAAAAAACGTATAGTCTCTCACTTTCTGGCAGTGGTACATATATAAACCCTTTTTCCAATAAGTTACCTTGAAGAAAGACTATGATAAGATTAGTTTTTTTCAAAATCTAAATCACATTTAATTTAATTATATTCAGCTAAGTACGCATGTGAATTTGTTTCATTATAACCTCTGCCCTTTCTATAAACACAACTTGATTTATAACACGAAATCTCATCTTTTGGGTTTCTGGTATTTTTACAATCTATTGATTTCTTTTCTGTGTTCTGACTTTTCCTCTCTTCATGTTAACTAACATAGTTAATAGTTGCTCCATGCCTCGAATTCAAATAAAAGCATTTCTAATAACTGTGATCTTCTTCTACAGTCGACTTCTTTGGGAGTTTTGCCAATCACACCTTGATAAAGTAAACGATTTATCACATCATAATGCCGTCAGTGAAACAGCTGGTGTCCAAAACTTAGTTTCTAAATGTATATCAACCTACACATCTGAACTTTTCAGTAATTATCAGGAACATCCTCTCTGTCCTTTCAAAATGCACCAGTGTACATAAATGAGAGGGGTGAGATTTAAAGAACACTGAAATAACATAACGAAGGGAGAAACCGATAAATCGAGAATCGCGGAACACGTATGGGGTGAAGACCACCACATTCAATGTAATAATGCACAAATAGTGGCCAAAGAGGATAACAGAAGTTGTAGAAAACTGAAAGAGGTCACATACATAGCACTAGCTGAAGAACCGTTGAGTCAGGCTAGCTTAGACATACATAAAACCTATATGGATGCCAATACTGCACAAAGAACTACACCGCAGTCACCAAATCTCGGCAGCTCAAATCTCTACTATCCAACGTGCGCATCCAGCTATGGAAAATGCAACTTTATAAAACTTATAAAACTGTATAAGTAGACCGTCCCAGTAGTTCAGTGGTTCAAGCACCCAGCGTAGTAATCAAATTAGCGGTTTGAACCTCGGTGAGATCAAAGATTTACGAAAAAAAAAAGAAACTGAAAATGCAAACTAATAATCCAAACCACTCTTCTCAGGGCAAATGCCTGAGGACGAAACCAGAGTCGAACCCACACTCATCAACTTTTAGACAACATCTCATGCCTCTTTTGCAGTCAGAACAAAATTAGCAGGATTGAGATATAATACAATATAGACCTTTCTTTGGTCCATCATCTTTGATCTGTGTATTCATAGTTTTTCGTGATTATTAAGGTAAGTTAGAACTGCAGTTCCAGAAGCCATAATTTTCTCCACCATTTCCGATTTCGTAGGTAGTAAATTTCTGACTTAATATTGTGACATACTAACAAAAACCCAAACTAGTTACAGTCAATTGTGGTGAAGTGTAGACTGAAATTAAATATTAAAAGTAGTAACTTTCATAAATTAAAAAAAGAACGTAGTTTTGAAAGCGTGGAGAAAACTAACAACCCATGCAATAACACAAAAATGAAACAAAAATTTCAACAATCTTTTTGTTAAGATGTTAAGTGAAAAAGTTAAAAAGTTTTGAATTCTAGGCCCTTCGTATTTAGGATATCGCTGATACAATAGCAAAAGCTGATAGACTGTGGTGACTGTTCTCCCTTACAAAACAGCAGGTTAAAACAAAAGAAATTCTTATTCTTTTTCCTTTTATTCAGATGAGGTAAAGCTATACCATTTTTTCTAAATTCTGATTATGACTTTAATTTAATCACAGAATGACAATACGGCCCAATAATATTTTATTAAATCTTTGCCCAAAAGAAAGTGGTACAGAAAAAGTAATGGTTAAACGATTTTAAACAATTTACTTACTTTTTAAGAATTAGAAAAATAAATAAGTAAAGACACTAGTGCACAGTGACCATTAAACAGTACGATACCAACCGTTACTATTGATGATAGGGAAATGTTTTGTTGGCATTTCTTGTATGTTTTGATGCGTTCTACTTACAAGGAAAGGGCACAATGAGTCTGTCGCCGATCTCAATGAAATTCTTGCTGGCGATTCTACATCGAAAATAAGTCGAGACACGTATTTTGTCGTTTGTCTAAATGGGCCCTTCGGGTTTCGCAAAAAAATGTTATAGGTCGGAAAATGGCTAAAATTGGTTTTCACGAAACTGGCGCTGCTCCCAGGTGTCTTAACCGATTTTAATGCAACTTTTATGGGTGTTTCTACATCAAAAAATATTAGACCCGTGTATGGGGGTTTTCGAAAAACCAGTTTCGTAAAAGCCAATTTTAGCCATTTTCTGACCTATAATATTTTTTTTGCAAGGCCTGAAGGGTAAGGGTAAGAATTTCATCGAGATCGGCGACAGACTCTTTGTGCCTTCCCCTAGTTAGTGTTAAAGTTTCCCGCATATTTTAAAGAGCAACCTCTATAAAATAACTTTTAAAATAATCTTGTATTGTAGCATCCACCAAAATCCGTCTTCTACGTTCAATTTAGTTAACGTTTGCATTTCTTTCAGAAGAATAGAGTAGGCGTAATGTTTTTATTCGAACAAAATTATCAACAAGCAATCAATATCAAATGATAGGTATAATAAAGAATCTAAGTAACAGAAAAGATGCTGTACTGCTTCCTGAAAAAGTCTTGGTTTAATGTATCTTTTTGCTCTCATGTCTTTTTTATTGATTTGATATTTTTAGAAGAAGCTGTACATGTAACTTTTGCGCTGCATTTCTAAAGAAGGTTTCGTTTTGATGCTGTTCAAGGAATGTGTTTACTAGTGTAATTGTTTTTGATAACGAAATCAAGTCAATATCTCTCTGTGCACCAAAGATTAATTTAACGTTAAAGCTCCTTTCGTAATTGTATTTAAGCTGAGTAACATACCACTAATTGCTGCATACAGACATTTAGCAGATTACATTTTAATGAAAGCTTTTTTTTCAGGATCCTTTTAATGAGCTTTACATGAGAGTTTTTTCACACAGTTGACATTACTTTGCATGGCTTTTTTAATTGATTATGATAGTTAGAGTTTTAGTTATTTTTACATGAATATATATGATTACCCAGTGTTTAAACTCACGACCAAAATTCAAAGTAAAACAGTTTCTGAACGTGCGTCCATCTAATAAGTAGGTTGTCCCCATTTTGTGAAACTGAAAGGTTAGAGAACATGATTCTGGGTGTCTCCAAGAAATATTTTTAATATACAGTACAGTAGCGTTAAAAGTTGATCTAACTGTTTTTCACGGAGTAAACAGCTCAAATTTGAAAGCTGCTTTAAATTGATGACGTTGTCTATGAATTCATTTTGAAGTATGGGATATGTTAAATTTGGACTAACTCAGAATTTTCAAAGAACTTTATCTATAACTGTCGCTTTTCAGCTCGATTCCTATAGCATTGGACAAACTGAGCTTTAATTCAAAATTGACATCGTTAGTATAAACTTAGAAATCGCTTTTGGGCCATGAACCGTAGCCGTTAAAGTCATCGCATCCGTCATAATAATTTTTACAAAGAAGCAATTCTCGCTAATCTTCTTTGTTTAGTCTATTAAGATTTACTGGTTATTCACACACATGAAGAGAGACAGTCATGTTCAAAACTTACTCTTCCATCGCAAACTATGGATGTGGAAATCTCCCTTTTCTTTTTTATCAATTAATTTCCTTTGTTAAACTACCACAACTTGATTGAATAATCTTGAAGTTTAGGTAACCATTTTAAGCCATCTTATATCTCTGTAACGTATTGAGCAATTTTTAAAATTTTCAATTAAGTACTTTTTTTTTCTCTGACTAAAATATAGTACTACGAGGGCGGTTCAGTAAGTACCCGTGTTTGACGACAGAAGGCGTTCCTGAGGGAAGTTGGTGTTATCATCGTGTGCTGCCATCTATCAAACGACGGTATAACAAATTGCAGACTGATTGATAGGTTAGTTTGGATTTGACAGCCATTTGAGTAAGACGTGTTTCGTGATTTTAGCTAAGATGGAAAAAGAGCAGTATCGTTCGGTAATTCGCTTTCTCTTTTTAGATGGGAAAAAATGCGAGGAGATAAAAGCAAAGTTGGATGCTGTTTATGGGGACACTTCGCCATCTATGACCACAGTTAGATATTGGTTCAACGAATTTAAACGTGGGCGAACATCCGTTTTTGATGAGGAGCGACCAGGACGCCCGGCAGACGTGGTTACCGAGGAAATCATTCAAAAAGTCCACGACATGATTCTCGCTGATCGACGAACGAAAGTGCGTGAAGTAGCACAGGCCGTAGGTGTGTCGGCCGGAACGGCAATTAATATTTTACATGATAAGTTGGCGATGAAAAAATTGTCGGCACGATGGGTGCCGCGATTGCTAACGGTGGACAACAAGCGGATGCGGCTGTTAACTTCGAAGCAGTGTTTGGAGCAATTTAAGCGAAATCCGAAGGAGTTTTTGCGTCGAGTTGTCACCGTTGATGAAACCTGGATTCATCTTTACACACCAGAAACTAAGCAACAATCAAAACAATTGATTTCTCCCGGTTAATCTGCTCCAAAGAAGGCGAAGATGGTTCCATCGGCCGGAAAGGTCATGGCGACGATTTCTTGGGATGCGAACGGCGTCATCTTCATGGATTTTTTAGAAAAAGGAAGAACGATTACTGGACAATACTACAGTGAGTTATTAGACAGCTTCGACAAAAAATTGAAGGAGACACGGCCGCATTTGGCGAAAAAGAAGGTGCTGTTTCACCACGATAACGCACCAGCACATTCATCCGGAGTTGTCGCCGCCAAACTGCATGAATTGCGTTATGAATTGCTGCCGCACCCCCCGTATTCACCCGATCTGGCTCCCTGCGACTTTTTCTTGTTTCCTAACATGAAGAAATGGCTCGCGAAAAAAAAATTTAGCTCAAACGAGGAAGTCATCGCCGAGATAGAGGCGTATTTTGGAGAGTTCGACAAATCCTATTTTTTGGAGGGGTTAAAACAAATGGCAGGAACGTTGGGAGAAGTGTATATTTCTAAAAGGAGACTATGTTGAAAAATAAAAAAAAATTTTTGAAAAAATTGTGTCTTCATTTCTAACACGGTTACTTATTGAACCGCCCTCGTACTTGAAGCACTACCCTCTCTAGATAACTACGAACCAAGTTAGAGTTGCTTTTAAAAAGGGACAATTTTAAAAGTTTGATTGCAGTTTCAAGTAATCTCGTTTTGTGAATTTACCATACGACTTCCAAAATCTTAAAAGAAAATCCAGAAATCCCTCAAACTTGAGCTATCTTTAATATAAGCCGTAAAAACTGCAAGAAGGAAAAACTATACTGTAGTTTGACTTCATCAAAATTCTAAGGATTGGAAACAAATCAAAAAACATGAAGAAAAATTAAACCAATAACTTTAGAAAAAAAATAACCGTACAGCTGAAGCTGATTTTTAAAATTTCCTTATCATACTGGCATTAGAAAATGCAAAATAGCAACCAATCAAGTAATTCAGATGCAGAGATTGTTTATAAAAATCATCAATAAATAAATTATTTTTAAATTCTGAACAGGTTAACTTTAAGAAAAGTGCACTTGCTATGGATGTTAGGCTTATTCTAAGGCCTAAGAATTTAGACAATATTATGACTAAAAGGTCAGAAACCTCTCGAGACCTGCCTGGTGCAGCATCTTTGCACCCCCGTCCAGTTTGGTAACCATTATTATAATGAATATGTGGAGCAACCAAAGATAAGTATCATTGACCTACTTATGATTTTTACAGTTATCTAATATGAATCCTTATTTCTCGATGAAGATTTACAATAGTTAAGAGTGAATGTAATTTTAATTGGAATGATTAATTGCGTAAAATGTCAAAAATTTTGGTGTTTTTAAAAGTTTTTCAGTACGTAAATTTTACATAATTCAAGGTGTGCCATAACTTTTGTTTGCCCTATAGATATAGTTATAACAAATATTTCTTTTCCATCTCTCGATAATTGAAGTTCTGTTCGTTCTTTCTTATGTAAACCATCCTATTTAATGTAAATTTGGTCTTGGGATACGAACTTGTTAGATTTACTATTAACGTTATTTGGATGAAAAATTGATTGAAGTGTTTATGATCTAATCAACTTTATGGTTTACCTCACACCGCAAGATATTTTATATTTCTGCGGAAATTAAAAAGATACTCTTGTCAGATTTCTTTGGATACAACAATTAGTTTTTCTGAGCCACCCAAAAAAACTCGATAAATAAATAATCCAGATCTGTTCGAGTGTAGTTCGTGACCCGATTTTACAGGATAATAGAAACGTAAAGCCAGAAACGAAATTGGAAATAAATCCCAAGTCGAGGGTAAATACTTTAATTCCTCGTGTTATGAGTATCTACATTAACCACAAAACGAGGAGATTACTGCAATCTATGTCGCTAACATTCTCGCAACATTAATATGTTTGATGTAAAGTTTTGCTCTCGAGGGAAATATGGGCCATACTGCTGCTGCTGCTGCGATTTATAGTCTGAGGGGCACAACACGAAGGCATTTGCTTGACATTATCGAACCTTGCACCCTATACAAATCAAATTAAATTATATAAATTATGTTATTGCTACTTGCTCTTTGAGGGAGTTTCAGAATAGCCTTCAACAATTCAGCGAACCGAAATTCCTAAGAAATGGAGCCAGACTGATAATTATACTTGTAACTTCAAAAGTAGCTAAATACTCCTGCAGCAGCAAACGCTTAAAGTCCTTAATTGCTCTAGGGCGGAGGTCGCCAATAAGCAACAGCTGTCAGCGCTGTTATACACATTCAGATTTTACAAGTTCACTGTCGTCTCGCTAGAAAGTTTTAGTCGAATTTGCGTGTTGCTACTTGTATTTCAGGTTTCACGTTCAATTTGAGAACGGTTTAAACGAAAATCAAATATTGAACAGGATACCGAGGGATATTGACATTACTTATTTATGGGGTAATATTTGCCTAATAAATCCTTTGATGTTATGAAAAAGTTTTTTACTGGCGCAAGTATTAAATTTATGGTTTTTGGTGTAATGTCCTTTATTTGAGGTACATCGAACATTTTATGATGAAATATGAAAGCAAAACTTTTTGTTGTGGGTTTATAAAAATGCTTTTAGTTTTATAATTATGAGCTTTTAAAAACAACGCCAGCTAAATCAACTGAAAACCTTACTTTAAAGATCATACTACATATATCCACTACTAGAATATTGTATTAGATGATGAACGTCCATTATTGACTGAAAGGGATGGGTTAAACGTCTTAAGTGATTACAGTTTACTAGGAAGAACATTATTTGGAGAACTTTGGAAGTAATATTTTCTGCGAGTATTAAAGTGAGATCATAAACTTTGGTTAATAGTTTTACTAGAACTACAAAAAGAACAAAATTAATATAATGAAAGTTTAGAGTAAAACTCGACAAATATTGAAAATGATTATTTTTAGACTAAGATAAAATAGAAAGGAAATCTCTAAGGTAGTGCTGGATGTATTAATAACTCAATATGCTGAATATGTAGTTCCACTATTTCAGTGCTGAGGTCCTAAAATTCGCAGGAAATCGTTGCTCTGCAATCTGCAGTATGGCAAATAATATAAAAATCATTGTTGCTTAAAAATTGAAGATACCCAAGTCGCTGCTAAAGAGGCATATACTATGCTGTTTAGTCAATTCAAAGGTAAACGTCTCTAATGACAGAAATATAATGAAACAGTAAAGCAAATAAAACGATGACAAATGATTGTAATAGTTGTTACCACAACCAAACAAAAAAGAAAGGAAGAAGAAAGAGATAAAGCGAAAACGGACTTTTTCCTACTGGTCAGGAAAAGGTTAGGAAAGATCATTGAAAACTGTGTAATAATTATGTTTATAGTTACTGATAGGCATTTTTGTAGGTAAGTACAGAATTTAGTATAGTTTTATGTACGCAGATCAATATATGTTAGTTGTTTTCCATCATAAAAAAAGTAATTCTGTCTCTTTATCTCACTTTCTACATTTTGAGTCATTGTAATAAATCACCATCATAACTAAATTGCTATACTAATCATTTTCCTCCCTTATCAGCAAAACATCTGACGTGAGTACAAGATCAATGAGGCTGAGGTAAACGTCTTTAAAAGAGGTAGTCTGATATCCAAGATCATCCGCTTTTTACTTGTGTTGAAATCTAGACCAAATTTCTAAGTTAGAAGGTATACTGACTAACAGAATTGAGCACAGTTCAATTAGTAGAATCTAGCAGATTTGTAGTTTTCCTTAACGCATCCAGGTATAGTCTACTCCTACCTGTTTGCTTTAAATACATTAATGTAAAATATGCAGTTAGGATGTGGAAATAACGAAAGTTGTGGGTAAATTTATTAAACGTAAAAAAAGACTAAAGTTAGAATAATACAAATTTATTCTTTAATCTCAGTTGGGGATCACTGGTCATCATCACTACAAATTTGCTGAGAGAAATGGAACATGGTGCAACCAAGTCGTTAATCGATGTATCTTTATGAGTCGCCATGAACATCTACGTTTAGACCGTCTCTCTACAATCACAAAATTAAGAAGAAAGAGCTGAAGTGACCCATTAAGTCCTCAATTGATTTTTCGATGCTATTTCTGATGTGAAGCAGTTGTGACCTTTATGGACTATCAAGTTTTTTCAGTTAAGTCTTCACAAAAAAAGGAAAACTACGATAATATCTATTGTTAGCGGTAAGGTCGAAAGTACGGTCAAGCAGTAACCAAAGCCAATAAAAGCTCGAATCTTGGCTTAAAAACTACAGTTGAAATTACGTCATGTGTGTAGCAATTTTACTCACTAAAGGAAAGATAAAAAGAGACTAAATATCCAGATTTGATTTGTTCACTTTTTCAACAAATTTTTATTTTGGGCTAGATGAACTAGCTAAAATTTATTATAATTTGGTACAATTATTTTCCAAAATACCATAGAAAAACTAACATTAGATCATCTTCTGATGGAAAGATGCAAAGAGCTGTATGTACCATATTTATAGTTGTCGAAGCATTGTCAAGGAAGAAGACAAACTTCCAGACATTACAAAGATGAAATATTTTAAGGAAATGTAAGCTTGTAAACAAATTAATATGTGAAAAAACAGAAACAGTGATATTAATCCCATTTGAGTGATATCAAACTACTCAATCAACAGGGTTTTCACTACTGAACCAAGAATTGCGTCAAAGTGCTTATAAATGTTTTATGGGCTTAATTTAACTAATTTAGGAATTAGACCACGGAAACAACAGTGGTTGCCAGTCTGAAAATCTCAAGAACTAATACAGGTGGTGTAGAGTTACAAACACCAAAATGTTGTAGCTTATCACGACTTATAACATGCCATTATTAAAATTTAAGCAACCAGGAGGCTATGAAAAAAAAATCATGCCTTAGCCTATTTTGGAAAATTATTTGTTAAATTGACAGTTTGGATTAGAAACAAGGCAAGATCACCAGTTTATAGGTTATGTGTTGACATGCGTTGTGTCTAAGCTACGCCTTACGGAAAAATTTCACAGCCTACTGGAAACTTAAATTTTAATGATCGCATGTTGTTATGACTAGACATGGCAGCTCTTGTAAACGAATACACCTCTGTAACCTGGATGAGACATCAACACTAACTACTCAGAAATTTGCAAAGATAGTTGCCAAAAAGGGTTGAACAAGTTGTTGACATGGTGATAAGTAGAGGAAAAAAATGCTGTTGAAAGTTATCTCCTTCTGCAATGGTGTTTCCTCAAGTGGACTTTAAAGAATCCATAATTTCTATCTCGTTAGAGTAGATAAACGCCAATCCATAGCCAAGCATAGTTGCAGCTGCAAAGAGAACCTGTCTATGCTTTTATACGTTCATTCATTTAAAAAACCATTACTTTCAACCAGCAATTTTGTTACTGACAAATTTGCGTCAAATTTCAATATCAGAAAATTTTCAACCTTGAGTTCTCAAAACGATGAAAGAGGTGTTCTGTTTGCAAGTTTAGTAATAGGAGGTTTTCCCAAAGTTGAAGCCAGAAAAGATTTGCAAGGAGGAACACACAATTTTTAGTGATATAAAATGAGAACAAGGAAAAGAAATTTTTTTTTAAAAACGTCAGGCAACGTTGAAAATACAGGATACAGAAAAAACAATCAAAGGAAAAACTGATTTCAAAGATGATAATACTGAAGCAGAACTTAGTTTGGAGGGTTGTGTTTTCTACTGAAATACACAACGGAACATCTGTCAATATTTAAATTGTGTAGATTAGTGCTGGTTTACAGATACGTGCAGTCTGGCTTATCGCGTATTTTATGAAATATCTTTAAATCTTCGGCAACTAGTAGTGTTTGACATTGTATGGCTGATGGAAGGCCGTTAATAAAAATCAAGAAAAGCAAGGGTCCTAGGTTAGAACCCTGAGGAACACTGATACAAGAATAAATTAAGTGGAACTAGTATGATAGCACCCAACTTACATTCTTCCTTAAAAAAAAATAGGAACTGAATGATTGTAATAACGATCGAAAAACCCTAATACCTTCCAATACCCATAAGTATATACCGATCAATCTGAGCGAAAGGCTTCGAGAAATCTTTATATACCACATCGATCTATCCTCGAGAATCTTCCAAAAGATATTTAGTAATGCAAGCAAGATTTTTGACAGTGGGTCGCTTTGTCATAAATCCATGTTGAGAGGGATGAAAGAATAAATCAGACTGTGCATTAAAGCTAAAAAAAACTTTTGAAGAGTTTATGCCAGAAAGACTGTCATTCAAGGTACGTATTTGTTGGTATACATACCAGTTAACCTAAATATGCATTACTAGGTTTAAAATTTTATCACCACGCCGTCGTAAGAAGATATAACTGGAATATATAGGGTGCCTTATCCAAGCTTAAAAATTTTAAGATATTTCTGTGAAACTGCATCTGCCTACCTTTTAGACAAGCGAAATATTCAATTGGGAATCCTTATCTCTTACACCATGCGAGCAGTATACTAAATTGACATGACCGGAATAGTTTGTAATACTTTTTCAAGTATCTTTAAATCCATTGTCGTACATTAAATATTTAATTGAAAATTTAAACAAATTCTAATATTAAAAAATGTTAAAATGTATTAAAGTTTTTGTGATAGCATATATAATAGAAAAATAAAATCTTACGTGAACCATTAAATAATAATTTCCTATTTTTTTGTTGTACTTAGATATCTTGTAATAAAAATTATTATGTAACTTTACTTGAAAATCCTAAACAAATTTATCTAATAAAAATTAATATAATTAAAACTTTAGAACGATGAGGTAAGCATCAGCAAATTGTTGGTGAAAAGCTTTAAAGTTTCTGATGTAATTTTTCTTAATTGTTCATATAGTTAAATTAGTAATTTTACCGTTTAAGCCTTTTAATACCCTTCTTAAATAACTTTACTCGCAGCAGTTGTACGCGGAATTTTAGAACCATATTAAAATCACGTGTAGGTGTCTGCTTTATTTCTGGTTCAGCAGCACAATCCATAAAACCAATTTTTCATCTGCCCTTTTCCTGTCGTTACAAAAATATCTTCATGTTACAGTGCACACTATAATAAATTACAGTTATGTAACATGCGATGCTAGCTAATGTTATTATTTTTGAAATTATGGAAATTGATGCAAAGTTCGTTATGATATTATTACATACAGAACTTTGTTTGCGTAAAGGTGAATATGAGGGTTGATACCTTCATAACGTGCTTTATAAACCGCTTGGACTGCCATAACTGACGCTTTCCATATTAATTTCGAGCTAGGTAATTGCTTATACAAAACGTGGTTTTCAAGATTGATCCTTGAATAAATGTAGTACGGAACAAAGTAATCTATCTCTCTAATAATGAATATTCTAATATTAAACGGGGTCCGTAAAGTTTTGGGAACACGGAATAATTTTCTGCTAGCAATTTTCGGAATTGATTTCGAACTTCTTGCTATTTATAGTGCTTTGCATGATGAGATTCAAAAAATGGTGTGTCGAAATTATTGCCCTTTGAATTTATTTTAGAAATGATATAATGTTCAAACTCTTTTGTTTGTAGTTATAAAACCAGCTTCCATAAAATCTATTTCAAGCAATAATGCTGTAATAAAATAAAATTCTTAAAGAACTTTTATTTGTTGAGAAGAAGTTATAAGTACATTGTACTTATTGTGCTGTTTAAGTAAGATAGAAAGGCCAACTATAGTAATAAGTGACTATGAAAAATGAAACCAAAACAATAGCAAACGTTGTACAAGGTGTTCAGGAAATATGTGCCTACACTACGTAGCGTGTAATACTTATATTACAGTAATCTATGAATGTGTTTTCAGAAATACATTACCGACTTACAGAGTGTTTGAGAAGATGTGTCATTCTCTCACAGATTCTACGATTGTGGTGGTTGTATCGTTTATGAAAAATCGTAAAATAGTATAGCCATAACAAACAAAAACTGTTCAGCAACTATTTTTAGAGAATTTGGAAGAACAGAGTTTTAAAATTGAATGACTTCGGGGACTTTTTTGCTATGCTATTCGTAGGTTTTAAAAACAACGGAAGTATTTGTTTTTGTGTTCCTGTTTCCAAATCTTACTCTATGAATGGATAAAGGGAATCTCTAGTTTTACGTGGACACCCTTTTATACACAGGGAAAACGGCATAGTGATCTAGTCTTCTAGAAATGAACTTAAATGATGCCCCATTGTCCCTTTGTTTTTTAAATTTTAGTTGTCTACTTTACGCTGGGATTCGAAACCAACCATCTGAACTACTGAGCTAGCATGATGTTACCAAATTGCTTCAATAGCACAGAATTAAATTAACAATTATTTGGAATCAAAACCAAAGCTGCTTGTTTAGTGCAAGAAGTTCAAGGCATTTTCGTGAATTAATTGTTAGAAGTGGGAAAGTTAGATAATAAATATTACTACGCGACCACACACTGTTGTTACTGAAAGCCTCCAGCCGTAGATGTAGTGGGAAATATCTTTGAAAGCGAGTTCAGAATTTACTTTACCATAAATAAAAATATATGCCGTGTTAAAGTAAACTATTTTTTATCATACTAATGTTAGGTGTAAAATAAGCTTTGCCACCAATCACATTAACGCTTATATTGATTGCATTCGCAGCGCGTATTGCGTTCTAGTTTACAGTTATACATGCTCTAATAATTCTTTAGAAGCTGTTAATAAACTATGCTACGCTTCTGCATCGTCATGTGCATTTGGATGCAACCTGCAGCTAACCACATAATTTTAATCTTTGCGGATTATACCCTGCACTTATACATTACTGCTGTTGGTGTCATTAGTGGCACAAGTACCGATTTCAATTAAAATCATCTTAGTTTTCTTTTTTGGAAGTTTCCTCAAGATTTCTTCTGTATTCTTTACTTCCAAATTTCCACAGCTATCGTGGGTTATGTATTCCATGCACCTTTTTTATTGGTATACGTATATACAGTGTTGTATTGTAATTGGTCTCTTTCAATATTTTCTGCAGTATAGCATGGAACGCTGCCATCGGACATATAAGAGTATAAGAAGTTTAAAATAAACGTTGTTGTTGCAAACTGTGTTTATTATTATTTGTGGATCATCGGCCACGATACCACATATAAATGGCGACGAGTAAACGGATTCACGGCGAATTCCCTGGTTTTCATTAAATACGATTATCTTTTTGGTTATATTTGCTTTGTTTTAAGTATATACGATGGAAACACGAAGTGAGGTTAGAGGCGACGCGGCACATGAAAGTAGTACGATGGTTATTCGCAGTCACATTATTGGTAAAGTTTCAGAATATTCCTTAAATGAAGATTTTGAAGTTTATTTGGAGCGCTTGGAGCAGTACGTCTTGGCGAATATGGTAGAAGACGATCGTAAGGGGTCGGTCTTCTTGACTGTTATTAGCCCGGAGGTCTACAGAATTTTAAGAGATCTCTGCGATCCTGTACTTCCAAAGGATAGAAGTTATGAAGAGTTATGTGCATTACTGAGGAAGCAATTTGCACCACAACTATCTGTTTTTCGTAAACGCATTGAATTTTACGAATCTAAGCAGTCATTCAACGAAACCATAAGTGAATGGTATGTACGTATAAAAAATCTTGCTATTCCTTGCAAATTTGGTGCTGTGTTGGAAGGAAATTTAAAAGATCGATTTGTTACTGGCTTAAGAAGAGGGCCAGTACTAGATAGATTATGTGAAGATGGGCAGGAGAAGACATTGACAGAGCTGGTCGATATAGCTTTACAGAAAGAAGCAAGTTTAAAACAGCAAATAAATGCAGTTGTACAAGATATGAACAAGATGACAGTTAAGGGAAAAGTTTATAAAAAGAAAGAGCAACCAAGAAATGAAAAAAAAAAGAAAAGTTGAAGAAATGTTATGCTTGTGGTAAAGTAAACCATAAATTTAGTACTTGTAGATATAAGAATTATAGTTGTAAGATTTGTAAAAAAGTAGGACATTTAGCAGTCATGTGTAGAAATAAGACAGATAATTGTTATTTAGAGAAAGAGGAAAACAGGGATGTAAATGATCAGAGTACATCTGTTGAGGTAGTTCAAATGTTTTCATTAAGCTCAGATATTAAAGAGAAACCTTTAGAAGTAGATGTGAAAGTAGCAAATATACCCCTAAAGATGGAGTTAGATACAGGCGCAGGAGCATCAGTTTTGTCGAGTTTTCTTTATAGAAAGATGTTTTCACATGTCATTTTGAAGAAAACTGATGTTCGTCTGCGAACATACGATGGTAATTATATACAACCATTAGGGCAAATAAATGTCCCTATGAGATGTAATAATAAATTAGAAAATGTTCGATTGCTAGTTATCGAGGGAGGTTGTGAAAAGCCTTTATTTGGACGTGATTTGCTTAAAATTTTTAAGGTTGAAATAAGTTTAAATAAATTAGAAATAAGGAAAGATGAATGTGTTAAGCGGTTAGTTGAGGAATATAATGATGTTTATGAAACCATAGATTTGAAATTAAAAGAACCAGTTTTAGCAATTTTTAAAAAACCTGCTCATATGCCTTATGCTATTAAAGATAGAGTTGATAAAGAATTGGAACGTTTAGAAAAAGAGGGCATTATTGCAAAGGTAGATAATAGTAGCTGGGGAACCCCACTAGTTCCAGTGATAAAAGATGATGGATCAATACGTTTGTGTACAAATTATAAATTAACTATTAATCCAAATTTAGCTAGTTGTAATCATCCAATACCAAGGGTGGAGGATTTGTTTTATGCCTTACAAGGAGGCGTAGAATTTACTAAATTGGATTTAACTTGTGCTTATAACCAACTGGAGTTAAGTGAAGAAAGCAAGCATTTGTTAGCTTGGAGTACCCATAAGGGAATTTATAAAATAAATCGCTTACCTTTTGGTACTAAACCCGCCTGCCAGATATTTCAGAATATAATTGAAAAAGTATTATTGGAGGCACAGGGAGTTGTAAATTTTATGGACGATATTCTTGTGACGGGAAAAGATTTTGAAGAGCATGTAATGAATTTAAAGGAAGTACTCATTGGTTAAGAAAAGCCGGATTTACATTGAATTTAAAACAATGTGAATTTTTCAAAAGTAATATAAAATACTTGGGTCATATAATTGATAAGGAGGGTTTAAAGAAGGATTCTGATAAAATTAGTGCTATTACTAAGATGCAGAGACCTGTTAGCATAACAGAATTGAGAGCTTTTCTGAGTATGGTGAATTATTATGCAAAATTCATTGAAAATATTTCATCTATTTTAAATCCTTTTTATAAGTTATTGCAAAAAGATGTACAGTTTAAGTGGGATTCAAAATGTGATGTATATAAAGAAACAGTTGGTTTCGGATGTAGTATTAGTACATTTTAATCCATCCTTACCAGTTAAATTAGTTTGTGATGCGAGTAAAGTAGGTATCGCTGCAGTTTTACTTCATAAAATGGCAGATGGTACAGAAAGGCCAATAGGCTGGTCCAGTAGAGTTTTGTCTAAAGCAGAACAAAATTATTTAATGATACAAAAAGAGGCATTAGCTTTGTACTGGGGAGTGAAGAAATTTTCGCAATTTTTAATGGGTCGCAAATTTGAACTAGTTACGGATCATAAAAATTTATTATCTTTGTTTGGCGAAAATAAAAGTTTGCCAAAAGTGACAGCAGGAAGAATTCAAAGATGGGCTTTATATTTGTCAGGGTATAATTACAAATTAAAGTTGGCCAAAGGTAGTTCGAATGAGGCAGATGAATTTTCTAGGTTACCAATACCTGCAGACATAGAGTGTGAAAATTTAAATTTTCTAAATGTAATCCCAGTGGATATATACAGGGTCAAGTTAGAAACTAGAAAAGATAGAATTTTGGGACAGCTCATAACTTTTATAGAAAAGGGTAGGCCTGATAAACTTGATCAAAGTTGGGAATTGGAGTTGAAGAGTCTGTATAATAGGAGAAATGAATTATATGTTCATAACGGTATAGTTATGTGGGGTAGTAGATTAGTTATGCCGTTCAAATTAAGCAAACAAATGTTAGAACAATTGCATTCGACTCATTTAGGGATGAGCAAAATGAAGATAACGACCAGGTCTTATTTTTGGTGGCCAGGCTTCGATAGTGATATTGAAAATTTGTGTAGTTCTTGTATTACTAATAATGTAAAGGATAAGGTAGTCAGTTTAGGACGTGATAGAACATGAAGAATTCTGGAGAGCTATGATTAAGTGGGGCGGAGTGCAGTATAGCATGGAACGCTGCCATCGGACATATAAGAGTATAAGAAGTTTATATGTAAGATTATTATTATTAGGATGATGTCAGTGTGTGTAAAATAAACGTTGTTGTTGCAAACTGTGTTTATTATTATTTGTGGATCATCGGCCACGATACCACACTTTCTATTTACATTAGTCCACTTGTTTTATTATTCAAACAGAAAATGCTGAACAACTATTGTTTTTCACAGTTGATTTTTCCTTGTATACGTACTTCTATAGACATACAGGTAATATAAGATTATGGTGGAGATAGTTTAATATTTCGTCTCATAGTACTTGGCCAAGCCAGACTGTATTTCTTAGTGTGACTAGTTGAGAGGTGATGGACCACTCTCCAGACGTTTTCTATATGTGCTCTAGAGCATTTTGGTCTGCCTTTAGATTTATTTTATATATCATTTCAGGATGATTTGCATTTATTTTTGTTTGTACGCGCTTATCTTTCTCATTTATCTACCTTACAGTCATTATTTAAGGTGACTGTAAATTTTAGTTTTATTGTGCTGCACTTCTTGCTGTGGCTTTTGCGTACCTGACATCTACTTCTGTGGATATATGTTATTTTGGGGTAGATTAACTAGCTAAGATTTATTGATGAGCAAGGTTTGTATTATCACAGACTGTATTGTTACCAATTATATTTCATATATTGTTTTTGGATTTAACGGACGACACATACCATGTCACCTGCAGCGTATTTTCTAGTAGCTAAGCTTTACGAACGTTCTGTCGGTAACCGTTGGCCGACTTTTTTTCCTAGTGGAACAGAGGAACATGGCCTCTGATTATCGACTTATCCCATGCACACGAGCTAGATTGGTTCGTTGCTTCATTTCCTCAATCCTTCAGATCAAAGAAAGAGACAACTAAATAATAAATTTATGTATTTATAGTTCTATCGTCTTGAATTTCCATCATATTTAACTTTGTTTTGTCTTGGGCTTTGTTTGCATCATCTATTGTGTTGAGATTCATAGTTTAAATTTTAGATCAAGTCTAGCATTACTAAAGCAACAGGCCATAGTACAATATGTACCTTTTCTAAAAGTTTTCTGATTACCATTTTAGAAGTTCCACGTTCGGATTTTTACCTTTGGTCAAGTTTTGAGTATTGTTTTCTGCCTGAAAGAAAATTTGTTTGCTGTGCATGTTATAGATTTGTATCAACTTTTAGATCTCTAAAGCAAAATTCATGTTTCTTTGTCAAGCACAAGTTAATGTTGGTGTTTTGTTAGTTCAAGATAAAAACACATAATTCAGAGCATTTATCTTTGCTGTAATGAAAATGGTCAAGATTGTAACCCGACTCACAAAAAA